>WNWK01035660.1:0-19627 GCA_009830355.1 Cherax destructor | reverse complement strand
AATCAAAAGCCTTACTAAAATCTAAATTAACAATATCAAATTCTTTATCGTGATCAACAGCCTCAAAAGCTTTACTGAAGAAACTTAATAAATTAGTTAGGCAGGAACGGCCCCTCGTGAATCCATGCTGAGTATCATTAATCAAATTATTTTATCCAGATGGCTTCTTATAATATCAGCTACAATGGACTCTAGTAATTTACCTACAATTGAGGTCAGGCTTATTGGGCAGTAATTAGATGGTAGTGACTTGTCCCCTGCTTTAAAAATAGGAATTACATTAGCCATCTTCCACATACAGTGGACCCTCGGTTAACGAAATTAATCCGGTCCAGGAGCTATTACTTAATCTGAATCTTTCGTTATCTGAAACCTTATTTCCCATAAGAAATAATGTAAATACAATTAATTCGTTCCACAAAAAAATAATCACTCAAAAAAAAACAAAAAAAAAAACATTTACTTACCTTTATTGAAGAGACTTGCAGGCATCTGGAAGATATAGATGATGACTGGAGCAGGTGTTAGTGGTTGGAAGGGGAATCCCCCTCCATAAGGACTTCAGGTACCAAGTCCCTCTCTGGGGTTACTTCCCTTCTTTGTCTTTTAATGCCACTAGGTGAAGTAGCTGTCCAGAGTCCTCGGTTTCTGGCGACTCTTCAACACTTTTCTGAAGTACAACATGGCTCTGTCACTGAAGTGGATGCACAGAAGGCTCATTTCAGCTTGCTCAGGGTGGTATCTTTCAACAAATGTCTGTAACTCATTCCACTTTGTACACATCTCCTTAAGCACTGAAGAAGGCACCTCCTTATCTCTTTCTCTCTCCTCCTGTGAAGCAATAACCTGGCTTTAAAATCACTCGCCTCACCACTGGTTCCAGGCATTGTCTTCACATGATCTGCGTGCAACTTCCTTGCCTTTTCACAAATTATCGCCATAGAAATACTATCACCCGCTCTCTGTTTTTCATGGATCCACACCAACAACAACTTCTCAACCTCATCCACTGTTTTCGATCTTTGTTTCGTTAACAAATTAACCCCTTTTGCAACATTAGCTTCCTTGATCTCATTTCTCTGTGCCAGGATAGTGCCGATAGTAGATGCACTTTTCTTGTACATTCTGGCAAGATCACTCAGACGTACACCACTCTCATATTTTTCTATGATTTCCTTCTTCAGTTCGATGGTGTTCCTCACTCTCTTTACCACAGGGGTGCCACTAGGAAGCTTCTTTGGACCCATGGTGACTTATTTCACAGTGGCAATAACTAAACCACCAAAAAAGACACCAAATATATTGTGAAACTTTGAAAGAGCGCGCTAGGTAATGTTCTCTCAATGGTAAACAACGCTTCACTTGCGTCCTGAGCTTGCACGGAGCAGGCGGACACGTCTAATACCTTTCGGTAACCGAGGAATTTTTCGCTAACCGATTACGAAAAAAGCTTTCGTTTTCCGAAATTTTCGTTAACGGGACCTTTCGTTAACCGAGGGTCCACTGTATCAGACTACACCTGTTTGAAGAGATAAGTTAAAAATGTTAGTTAATGGTTTACAGAGTTCCATTTTGCATTCCTTAACCCTTTCGGGGTCGGTGCCGTACTAGTACGTTTTACGAGCAGGGGTTGGTGCTGTACTAGTACGCGTAAATTCTAGCGGCTTCAAATTAAGCAGGAAACAGCTGGTAGGCCTACATAAGAAAGAATGGGTCTATGTGGTCAGTGTGTGCAGTATAAAAAAAATCCTGCACCACACTGCATAATGAGAAAAAAACTCCGACCTTTTTTTCGTTTAAAACAGCGACTTTGCAGTCTATTTTCGTATGGTATTTATTGATGTATTCTCGTTTTCTTGGTCTCATGTGATAGAATGCAATATATATTACAGAAATAGAGATGATTTTGATTGGTTTGACAATGCCAAGTACCTTGAAATTGAGCTCAAAGTAGCGAAAATGTTCGATTTTCGCTAATGTTCAAGAGTAAACAAATCACACCATGCGTCCAATACACATCAACTGGCGAGTCTAATATTCTTGCACAAGTGCGCTAATATTATTTATACCATTTTTACAATGATGAGAATAAAAATTCAAAATGAAAAGCAAAAGTAATGTAAGAGGGGCCTGGAGACGTGACTAATACACAGGGAAGATGTTATTTTAGTGCCAGGAATGTATGCTTGTTTATTCTGGACCCTATTTTGAAATTGGCATCGTTTGAAATTTGTGTGAAATTGGCCAAATTGTCATTTTCTGACCACTATTTTGGGTAGTTGAAATTGGTAAATAGGTGGTTTCTTGTACTCATTCGATAGAAGAAATGGAGTTCTAGCGAAATAGCTATGATTTTAGTTTACTGGAACATTGGAATTGGCCAAAAATAGGGCTCAAAGTGGGTGAAATTGCCGATGCATAAAGATCTTCGAGACCGATAATTTCGCGAGAGCATAATACCGTAAGTTTTCATTCAAATTTCAAACTTTTGGTGTCGTTATGATCGTAAAAAGATTCTCTTATTATTTCATAAGAATTTTTTTTTTTTTTTTTCCAAAAAATTTTTGACCCTGAGAACGTGTTTCCGAGAAGGCCTGTCGACCCCCAAAGGGTTAAGAACCCTTGCATAAAATTCATCAGGACCCGGCGATTTATTTTGTTTCAGTCGGTCTACTTGTTTCATAACCATTTCGCTAGTGACTGTGATATTACATAATTTATCTTCTTCAGGGCCACTATAAAAATTAATTACTGGGATATTATTAGTGTTTTCCTGTATGAAAACCGAGAGAAAATAATTATTAAAAATAGAGCACATATCATTCTCCTTGTCAGTAAGATGCCCAGAGTTATTTTTAAGGAGACCTATCTTATCTCTAACTTTTGTTCTATAAACCTGGAAAAAACTATTTGGGTTAGTTTTTGAATCCCTAGCAACTTTAATTTCATAGTCCCGTTTAGCTTTCCTTATCCCCTTTTTAACGTCCCTCTTAATGTCAGTATACTGATTTATAAGATGACCCTCACCTCTTTTTATGCGCCTATAAATTCCTTTCTTCTACTCTAAAAGATATTTGAGCCTGTTATTCATCCATTTTGGGTCATTTCTACTTGATCTAATTTCTTTATACGGGATAAATGTTCTTTGGGCAGCCTGTATAGTGTTCAAAAACTGTCATATTGATAGCTCTCTTTGTTACCCCAGTCCACAGATAATAAGTGTTCTCTAATCCCATTGTAATCTGCTAAGCGAAAATCTGGGACCGTTACTGAGTTATCCCTACTATCATACATCCATTCAATGTTAAAGGTAATTAATTTGTGGTAGCTTGTGTCGAGTTCCTCTGTAATTTCTAAATTAATAACAACCAAGTCAAGTAGGTTATTTCCCCTTGTAGGTTCTGTCACAAACTGCTTCAAAAAACTATCCTGAACTACTTCTAAAAAGTCGTTAGATTCTAAATTCCCTGTCAAGAAATTCCAATCAATTTGACTAAAGTTAAAGTCCCCTAGAATTTCTACGTTATCTTGCCTTGTGTCCTTAACAATTTCCTCCCAAAGTAGTCTCCCTTGTTCTCTATCTAAGTTTGGAGGACGGTATATCACGCCTAAAATAAATTTTTCACACCCCTCTTTAAATTCTATCCAGACAGACTCTGTATGTATTATTTCAGACTTTATACCCATTTTTATGCAACAATTTAAATGATCATGGACATAGAGTGCCACCCCACCCCCCTTCCCGATACTTCTGTCTACTTGGAAAAATATAAAACCCTGGATGTGACATTCAGCAGGCATGTCCCGATTTTTCATATTAAACCACGTCTCAGTTATTGCAAAAACATCAATATTACCCGCTCCAGCAACTAATCTCAACTCGTCCATCTTATTCCTAGCACTACGACTATTGGTGTAATATACATTTAAAGACCCTCCTTTCTCTTTACCCTTCCTGCTCATTTCTGTTTTTCCACTATACCTATTACTGTCCTTGTCATCTAGTGCCACTGGCTTTCCAGTATCCACCTTATTCGGCCTATTACTAGTTCCCCTAGAACTCATAATATTACTACACTGGGACTTCAATGTTTTTCCCCCAAAACCCATACCACTAACTATTTCTAGTTTAAAGCCCTAACAGCTCCCTCCACTGCAGTTGCCAGTGCCCCCACCCCAGACCTGGATAAGTGAACCCCATCCCTGGCATACATGTCATTTCTGCCATAGAAGAGGTCCCAGTTGTCTATGAATGTTACTGCATTTTCCTTACAGTATTTGTCCAGCCAGCAATTGACACCAATTGCCCTGGACAACCATTCATTTCCAACTCCTCTCCTTGGCAAAATACCACATATGACAGGGTTCCCACCCTTCTTCCTAATTATGTCTATTGCTGACCTATACCTGCTAGTCAGGTCCTCACTCCTACGTCTGCCAACATCATTGCCTCCAGCACTGAGACAGATAATAGGATTGCTCCCATTACCTCTCATGATGTCGTCCAGACGGCTAACAATATCCTCCATCCCAGCCCCAGGAAAGCAAACCCTCTGTCTCCTACTCCTATCCTTCAAACAGAAGGCCCTATCCATATACCTAACCTGGCTATCCCCAACAACAACAATATTTTTACCTTCCTTGGTGTCGTTCGTCGTGACGTTCCCAGAAGTCGACTCACATTCATCGGGTAGCACAGAGAATCGGTTCGATGTTTCCACAACGTTTTCCTGGATCTTTGTTGTTTCTACCTCTCCATCCGTCCTCTTGATCCTTAACTTTGTCCCATGCATTCCAGCCACAGTACAGGTTCCTTTCTTGACTTGAGGATTCACAACAGGAGGATTGCTACGAATCCTCTTGTTTTCCTCAGTCAGTCGCTGTATCTCAAGCTTAGCCACCCTAAGTTCTTCCTTCAGCTGCTGGTAGAGTAGCTCAAGAGAGGACATCCTGTTCAGATTCACAGAGAGCACACATGACACGTCTTCACAGAGCTAAGTATAGGTCAGGTCTGAAACTACCCAAGGTTTTAGCTTCGATAGGACCTTGGGTAGCTTTAAAGAGAGATTGGACAAATGTGGAGGGAGCCCTGTATAGTATGCTCCTCGTTTAGCGACGAATTTGCTTACCGACGGTGTCTTGGGTCCCTATCTCCATCGTTAAATGAGGAGAGGCTGTATATTCTCAAAAATTCTAGCGGCTTCAAATCAAGCGGAAGAAGGCTGGTAGGCCCACATGTGAGAGAATGGGTCTGTGTGGTCAGTGTGCACAGTATAAAAAAAATCCTTCAGCAAGCAGTGCGTAATGATAAAAAAAAACTTTGAGGTGTATTTTCGTATAGTATTTATGGTTGTACAATAGACCCTTGAATTTCGGGATTAATCTGTACCAGATAGTCCGCTGAAAGTCAAAATTCACGATTTTCAAAACCATTTTCCCCATAAGAAATAATGTAAATCCAATTAATCCGTTTCAGTATTAACAAAAAAATATTTTTTAGAGATTAAATATAGATTTACATACAGAAAAGAATGACTAATAAATATAAAGCACTAATAACATGTATAAATGAACATTTAACATCACACTTACCTTTACTGAAGACACTTGTTGGTGTATGGAAGGCGGGGAGGAGGGGAGAGGGAGGCGAGTTTATTGTTTGGAGGCAGGACAAGATGCTTCAGTATGACACTAATATCACCTCTGTGGCTTATTTATCTACCACAATTCATCTAATATGACATAATAAACAATATTAATAACATAGAAACATGATATATACTCTAGAATGAATAAAATATGTCATGTATGAGCGGACTGGCAGTAATGTTGTTGTTGATGGGTTTATAAGGGCCACTGACCATAAGCCGTACATATAGTGGTGGTGTTGGGCTGCAGCAGCAAGCTACCATCACTATTCACACTGAAACAATGTACGTATTTTATAAATAAGAAATTATGTACACATTAATTTATAAATAAGAAATATTTACATTTTATAAAAGAAATAATCTACACTTGCCTTGGAAGAGATGGTAGCAGAGGGCGGCATTGGTCTCAGTGCCCCTATATTACTACAGTCATCCCTCGGTTTTCGATTTTAATCCGTTCCAGATGGATCGGCTAAAACCAAAATCGGCGAAAACCAAAACTATTTTCCCCATAAGAAATAATGGAAATTCAATTAATCCATTCCAGAAACCCAGAAGGTTGGAAAAAAAAAATTTGAGGGGGCCTTAAAGATAGATTTACATGCACAAATGAATGAACTCTATGTGGCACTTACCTTTATTGAAGACTGATGTTGCTGGATGGAAGAGAGGGAGGAGGGGAGAGGGAAGAGACCCTATTTTTTGGAAGGGGAATCCCCTTCCATAAGGAATTTAGGTACCAAGTCCTTATCCGGGGTCACTTCCCTCCCTGCCTGCTACACTCCCTCCCTGCCTGCTACACTCCCTCCCTGCCTGCTACACTCCCTCCCTGCCTGCTACACTCCCTGCATACCTGCTACACTCCCTGCATATCTGCTACACTCCCTGCATACATGCTACACTCCCTGCATACATGCTACACTCCCTGCATACATGCTACACTCCCTGCATACATGCTACACTCCCTACATACCTGCTACACTCCCTGCATACCTGTTACACTCCTGCATACATGCTACACTCCTGCATACATGTTACACTCCTGCATACCTGTTACACTCCTACATACATGCTACACTCCCTGCATACATGTTACACTCCCTGCATACCTGCTACACTCCCTGCATACATGCTACACTCCCTGCATACATGCTACACTCCCTGCATACTTACTACACTCCCTGCATACCTGTTACTCTCCCTGCATACCTGTTACTCTCCCTGCATACCTGTTACACTCCCTGCATACATGCTACACTCCCTGCATACATGTTACATTCCCTGCATACATGCTACACTCCCTGCATACCTGCTACACTCCCTGCATACCTGCTACACTCCCTGCATACCTGCTACACTCCCTACATACATGCTACACTCCCTGCATACATGTTACACTCCCTGCATACCTGCTACACTCCCTGCATACATGCTACACTCCCTGCATACATGCTACACTCCCTGCATACTTACTACACTCCCTGCATACCTGTTACTCTCCCTGCATACCTGTTACTCTCCCTGCATACCTGTTACTCTCCCTGCATACCTGTTACACTCCCTGCATACATGCTACACTCCCTGCATACATGTTACATTCCCTGCATACATGCTACACTCCCTGCATACCTGCTACACTCCCTGCATACCTGCTACACTCCCTGCATACATGCTACACTCCCTGCATACATGCTACACTCCCTGCATACATGCTACACTCCCTACATACCTGCTACACTCCCTGCATACCTGTTACACTCCCTGCATACATGCTACACTCCCTGCATACATGCTACACTCCCTGCATACATGTTACACTCCCTGCATACCTGTTACACTCCCTACATACATGTTACACTCCTGCATACATGTTACACTCCCTGCATACCTGCTATACCCCCTGCATACATGCTACACTCCCTGCATACATGCTACACTCCCTGCATACTTACTACACTCCCTGCATACTTACTACACTCCTGCATACCTGTTACTCTCCTGCATACCTGTTACTCTCCCTGCATACCTGTTACACTCCCTGCATACATGCTACACTCCCTGCATACATGTTACATTCCTTGCATACATGCTACACTCCCTGCATACCTGCTACACTCCCTGCATACCTGCTACACTCCCTGCATACCTGTTACTCTCCCTGCATACCTGTTACTCTCCCTGCATACCTGTTACACTCCCTGCATACATGCTACACTCCCTGCATACATGTTACATTCCCTGCATACATGCTACACTCCCTGCATACATGCTACACTCCCTGCATACCTGCTACACTCCCTGCATACCTGCTACACTCCCTGCATACCTGCTACACTCCCTGCATACATGTTACACTCCCTGCATACCTGTTACACTCCCTACATACATGCTACACTCCCTTCATACGTGTTACTCTCCCTGCATACCTGTTACACTCCCTGCATACATGCTACACTCCTGCATACATGTTACATTCCTTGCATACATGCTACACTCCCTGCATACCTGCTACATTCCCTGCATACCTGCTACACTCCCTGCATACCTGTTACTCTCCCTGCATACCTGTTACTCTCCCTGCATACCTGTTACACTCCCTGCATACATGCTACACTCCCTGCATACATGTTACATTCCCTGCATACATGCTACACTCCCTGCATACATGCTACACTCCCTGCATACCTGCTACACTCCCTGCATACCTGCTACACTCCCTGCTAACCTGCTACACTCCCTGCATACCTGCTACACTCCCTGCATGCATGCTACACTCCCTGCATGCCTGCTACACTCTTAAACTCCATCGTGTTTCTCACTTTCACTATCATATTTTTCTATTATTTCTTTCTTCATTTCTACAGTGTTCCTCACTTTCTTTACCAAAGAACTGGCACTAGGAGCTTTCTTTGGGCCCATGGTAACTTATTTAGTAGTCACACATAATAATCAAGGGCCAAAAAGAATGAATTGTTAATAAATATTTTGTATGAACTCCTGGGGTGATGTTCACTCAAGCATAAACAATGGTAGACTGTGTGACAATGTGCGTGGGAGGTGCGTGGGTGGCGGGCCTACGGCCTTTGTATGTGCGTGGCACTGGTGGACAGGTCCCATACGGTCGGCGAAAACTGAGACAAATTTTCCCCGAAAAAAGTCGGCGAAAACCAAAATCGGCGAAAACTGGGACAATCGAAAACCAAGGGATGACTGTACCTCAAACAACAATGGAGTTAAGTTTCGTGTCATCATTTTTCTATCACTTAATCGCTTAACTTACTTGCTACACTTTATCGCTGGCTGGTGCTATAGCCTTTATCGACTCATGCTGCTATAGTATCGTACATATCATAGAATCACTGAAGAAGGCACATTCTCCCCTCTCTCTTCCTCCTCCACTTTGGTACTTTGCTACAATTTCTTTCTTCAATTCTATCGTCTTTGTCACTTTCTTTACCAAAGGGCTGCCACTATGAAGTTTTGTTGGGCCCATGGTGGCTTATTTCACAGTCACAATCAATAAACAAGCACTAAACACAATGAATTTATTGTGAAATGTTATTTTCACTCAATGGTAAACAAAGCTAGACTGGCTCACGATGCCTGCGCGGGGAGGCGGACAAGTCTGGTACGCGGGCCGGTACTCGGGGAAACGGCCGATAGTCAGGCCAATATTTGGCCAAAACACGAGTCGGCTGATACTCTGGGTAGCTGATACTCGGGGGTCCACTGTATTAAGAAATGTATCTTATGAACGCGTGAGGTGATCGTCACTCGCCAAGATACAATGCCAGACTGACTCTGAATGGTGTCTGGGAACCTTTGTGTGCTCGCTCCAGATGCGTTTCATACAACCGCCAAATTCTAAGCTAAATCACGAAAATAAAGGCAATATTTTTACGAAAAAAGTTGCCGATAATCAAAATTCATGGTATTCATGGCGGACGAAATTCAAGGGTCCACTGTATTCTCGTTTTCTTGGTCTCATTTGATAGAATGGAAGACATATTGCAGAAATAGAGATGATTTTGATTGGTTTCACGATGAAAAGTACAGTGGACCCCCGAGTAACGAGCACCCCGGAAATCGTACAATTATGTAAGTGTATAATATTGTAAGTGCTTTTGTAAGTGTATTTTTGGGGGTCGGAAATAGACTAACCTACTTGACATTATTTCTTAAGGGAGTAAATTTGTTCGGTAATGGCACATGAGCAGGCTTCTGGAATGAATTTTGCTCGTTACTCTGGGGTCCACTGTACCTTGAAATTGAGCTCAAAGTAGCGGAAATGTTCGATTTTTTGCCGATATTCAAGAGTAAACAAGTTGTCCAATCAGTGTCCAACTAGCCATTCTAATATGCAGTCATGAATGGGTTGACATTATTTATACAATTATTACAATAATGCAATAGTCTGCATAACAGTACATCTTCTATTTTTGTGTGTATAAAAATTCAAAATAGAACGTAACTGATGAACAGAGAAAATGTTATTTTAGTGCCAGAAATGTCTGCATTGTTCATTCTGGACCCTATTTTGAAATTGGCATCTTTTTTAATTTGTGTGAAATTGGCCAAATTGCCAAATTATGACCACATTATTGGGTAGTTGAAATCGATAAATGGGCGGTTTCTTGTATTCAGTCGATAGAACAAATGGAGTTCTAAAGAAATAGCTGAGTTTGGTCGACTGGAATAATGGAATTGGCTGAAAATAGGGCTCAAAGTGGGCAAAATAGCCGATGTGTAAATATCGCCGAGGTCACTAACTTCGCGAGAGTGTAATTCCATAAATTTTCCATCAAATTTCGTACTTTTGTGTCATTACCATCGGGAAAAGATTCTCTATTATTTCATAAGATTTTTTTTTTTTTTTTGCGACACAGAGACACTTTAGGATTGGGGGTCGCGACAATCAGAGGACTAATACTATACAGTGGTACCCCGAGTTTCGAACTGCTCCCAACTCGACCTATTATGTAAGTGTATTATTGTAAGTGCTTTTGTGAGTGTATTTTTGGGGGTCTGAAATGGACTAATCTATTTACATTATTCCTTATGGGAACAAATTCGTTCGGTAACAGCACTTGAACAGCCTTCTGGAACGAAGAAAGTTCGAAACTCGGGGTACCACTGTATTTATAGATGCTAGAGTGTTGGGGAGAGGGGTGGGATTTAATTATGGGGAATCAAGTACAAAATGGGAGTTGACACAGTTACTTTTTGTTGATGATACTGTGCTTATGGGAGATTCTAAAGAAAAGTTGCAAAGGCTAGTGGATGAGTTTTGGGGGGGTGTGAAGGTAGAAAGTTGAAAGTGAACATAGATAAGAGTAAGGTGATGAGGGTGTCAAATGATTTAGATAAAGAAAAATTGGATATCACATTGGAGAGAGGGAGTATGGAAGAAGTGAATGTTTTCAGATAGTATTTGGGAGTTGACTTGTCAGCAGATGGGTTTATGAAGGATGAGGTTAAACATAGAATTGATGAAGAAAAAATGTGTGTGGTGCGTTGAAGTATCTGGGGGGCCAAAAAAACGTTATCCATGGCGGCAAAGAAGGGAATGTATGAAAATATAGTGGTACCAACACTCTTACATGGGTGTGAAGTTTGGGTTGTAAATACCGCAGCGAGGAGGAGGCTGGAGGCAGTGGAGATGTCCTGTTTAAGGGCAATGTGTGGGTTAAATATTATGCAGAGAATTCGGAGTGTGGAAATTAGGAGGTGTGGAGTTACTAAAAGTATTTATCAAGAGGGCTGAAGAGGGGTTGTTGAGGTGGTTTGGTCATTTAGAGAGAATGGCTCAAAGTAGAATGACTTAGAGAGCGTATAAATCTGTAGGGAAAGGAAGGCGTGGTAGGGATCGTCCTCGATAAGGTTGGAGGGAAGGGGTAAAGGAGGTTTTGTGGGTGAGGGGCTTGGGCTTCCAGCAAGCATGTGTGAGTATGTTAGATAGGAGTGAATGGAGACGAATGGTTTTTGGGACCTGACGAACTGTTGGAGTGTGAGTAGGGTAATATTTAGTGAAGGGATTCAGGGAAACTGGGTAGCCAGACTTGAGTCCTGGAAATGGGAAGTACAATGTCTGCACTTTAAGGAGGGGTATGGGATATTGGCAGTTTGGAGGGACTTCTAAACTGTCATATCTGAGCGCCTCTGCAAATACAGTAGGGCCCCAATTATATGGCAGGTTAAGTTCCAGGCTACTGCCGGAAAGCAGACTTCGCCGAAAAGCAGAACTCCATTTTTTTCCATTTATAAATGCATATAAATGCCAGTTAACAAGTTTACACTAACATATATTAAGTTAGCAATAGAACTAGGCATTAAAAAGAAAAATACACACACAGTACACTCATTATTTACCTCAAAATATTTATAGTCTTAATGTAGGACAAAAGGTGAGTAGTATTTACTGTAAGAAATCAGGTGTTGTAGGTATGGTAGCCCTCCTGGCCACCCCACCCACACATACTATACTACGATGCTTAAAGCGCCCTAGAGTGATACAATGTATATACAGTACACTCATTACTTACCTTAAATATTTGTAGTGTTAATGTAGGGTGAGAGGTGAGTTTTATTTGTAGGAAGTCAGGTTTGGGAAGTGTGGATAGCCAGCCAGGGCAGCCCTTCCCTCCCCACCCACACGTAATGTAAACAAACCAGGCGAACGCGCCTGGTTTTCGTCACTTTACATTGTGTACAAGTTGTCTCCACGTTGATACAGTAGAATAAATAATGAGAAACACTCCTATTCTCATGTAACAACATTTTTAGAAGAAATGACGCCCTGAGTGAAGGCATACGAAAGGAGTAATTTTCTATTACCCCCAGTAATATTATAGTGTACACATTTTCTCTGATGTTGGACTACAAGTCGCCTGGCTACCACATCTCATATTTATGTTAATTTAGTCTACTGTGGGTTGTATTTAGATGGATTAAGCAAAATGTCTATATTAACGTGTGTAAGTTTACTTAGGTACAGGTACACATAAGTATAATTATCAGTTATAATAATAATGTAAGTACAGTATGTAGTCTGCCTGGGCTACATACCTACACCTACCTACATGTGGCCCAGAACCACATTATTACCATAGACATATGTTCACTGAGTTTAATCGTTTCTGTCAACTACCTACAGATGCCATCATAAACAAAGGGAGAAGTAATGAATAATTCATGCCAAGAATTGTAAACAAAACCATTATGTATTAAGGGGAGTGACATAATGTTTTCCCTCCGCCTGGCTGCCACACCTCCATAGTATGTAAACATAAAATGTTTATATGCTATGTAACGTGTTTCTTATATAATTTTGAAGAAAATATCATAGATGGATTAATGAAAATGTCTATTTTAACATAAAATAAGAAAATATCATAGATGGATTAATGAAAATGTCTATACAGTGGACCCCTGGTTTACGTAATTAATTCGTTCCAGAATGTCCCATAAGGAATAATGTAAATTTGATTAGTCCTTTTAGACCCCCAAAAATACACTTACAAAAGCACTTACAAAAATACACTTACATAATTGTTCGTGTTTGGAGCAGTACATAAACCGGGGGTCCACTGTATTAACGTAAAATAAGACATTTAATGTGCCCATTGAAACATCTAAATTATTGGGAACGCCTTCAAGTCTTGAACATGTACTCATTGGAGCGGAGGAGAGAGAGATACATGATAATATATACATGGAAAGTACTTGAGGGCCTGGTCCCAAATCTGCACACTGCCATAACAACATACTGGAGTGAGAGATATGGGAGAAAGTGTAAAATAAACCCAGTGAGGAGCAGGGGTGTGGTGGGGACAATACGAGAGCACTGTATTAACATCCGGGGTCCCAGACTATTCAACATCTTACCAGAAGATATCCGAAACACGGCTGGAACCAGGTGCCAGATCAACCAGGCTGTGATGGATATGTGGGGCAGCGGCATCGCAGCAACAGCCTGGTTGACCAGGCAAGCACCAGACGAGCCTGGCCCATGGCCGGGCTCAGAGAGTAGATACTCTCGAAACTCTTCAAAGGTATATCAAAGGTAATGCTGTTCAAGTGTCGTTACCAAACGAATTTGTTCCCATAAGGAATAATGTAAATTTGATTAGTCCTTTTAGACCCCCATAAATACACTTACAAAAGCACTTACAAAAATACACTTACATAATTGTTCGCGTTTGGAGCAGTACATAAACTGGGGGTCCACTGTATTAACGTAAAATAAGACATTTAATGTGCCCAAAAGTGATTATTATTAGTACAGTGGTACCCAGAGTTTCAGCCATAATTCGATCCAGGAGGCTGTTCAAGTGCCGTTACCGAACAAATTTGTTCCCATAAGGAATATTGTAAATTAGATTAGTCCATTTCAGACCCCCAAAAATACACTTACAAAGGCACTTACAATAATACACTTACATAATTGTTCGGGTTGGGAGGTGGCCGAAACTCGGTGTACCACTGTATTACGTAATGTTTTCCCTCCGCCCGGCAACCACACCTCCATAGCAAATAAGCAGCATGTTTATATACAATGTAACGTGTTATATAATTTTGAAGAAAATATCATGTAGATGGATTAATGAAAGTGTCTATTTTGACGTAAAATAGGACATTTAATGTGCCCAAGAGTGATTATTATTACATAATAGAGAGATGTGCTCACGGAGAATGTAAACAAACTGGGTGGCGCGCACCGTATTTGAAAGACCGCTCGCTGCATAGAAAGTTCTGGTCATAATTTGAACTCGCCATATTAGTGGAACGCCGTAATTCGAAACGCCGTAAAGCGGGGTCCTACTATATATACATTATGCATTATATTGGTCTCACAGGCCACAAAAGTTACTTGAAAAAATAAAATATTAGAAAAGAAAAAATAGAATACAGTGGACCCTCGGAAATCGAACACTCCCAACTCACCCTTTTATGTTAGTTTATTATTGTAAGTGCTTTTATAGGTGTACTTTTGGGGGTCTGAAATGGACTAATCTAATTTACACCATTCCTTATGGGAATAAATTTGTTTGGTAACAGCACTTGAACAGCATTCTGGAATGAAGAATGTTCGATTTCTGGGGGTCCACTGTATACATAAAATTAAAAATAATAATACCAAGTGAGTGGCAGTTGCCAGTGTTGCCGTAAGCGGTTCACTTTGTCAACTTCTAGCCTCTATATCTCGGTAAGTACTGATTGCAATTTTTTTTCTTTTAACCCGTAAACGGTCCAAACGTATACGTACAGTCTCTCCTCACTTAACGACGGAGATAGGGACCCAAGACACTGTCGGTAAGCGAATTCGTCGCTAAACCAGGAGCATACTATACAGGTCTCCCTCCACATTTGTCCAATCTCTTTTTAAAGCTACCCAAGGTCCTATCGAAGCTAAAACCTTGGGTAGTTTCAAATTTATGTTGGATAAATACATGAGTGAGAGGGGTTGGATTTGAGTGGGATGTGCATGTGAGTAAATAGAATTATCAAAGCTTATTGCTTGAGTAGCATTTATTCTGTTAGTGGGTTGATAGTAGGGATAATTCAGTAACGGTCCCAGATTATGGTTATCTAAATGGCTTCTAATAATATCAGCTATAATTGACACTAGTAATTTGCCTACAATTGAGGTCAGGCTTATTGGGCGGTAATTTGACGGTAGTGACTTGTCTGTCTATCTGTCTCTGTCTATCTCTATCTGACTCTGTCTATCTCTGTCTCACAGGTACACAAATACAATAATACATAGTGTAAATGTCCTAGGATAACCCAAAAAATCCAGACAAAGTGCTTGTAAATATAATGTGTAAACATGACTGGCAAATACGTATTTACACTTGCTCAGGAACCAGACGTGTTGGTTCAGGAGTGGATCTCTCTGAGACGGGAGAGCTAGATGCTAGATGGACAGACAGATAGACAGAGAGCTTGACAGACAGGCAGATAGACAGAAAGTTTGACAGATAGAGAGCTTGACAGGCAGAGCGCTTGACAGATAGACAGAGAGCTTGACAGAGACGTTGACAGATAGACAGAGAGCTTGACAGACACAGTTAGAGAGCTTGGCAGACAGATAGACAGAGTTTGACAGACAGATAGACAGATATGTTTGTGTAACAGTGAAAACAGAGGGGGATGCTCATCAAATGTCACCCCTCATCTTATCTTATCACTGCACCCTCGCATATGCTCAACAAATGTCGCCAATTATCTTATCACTGTCAGCAGTGGACTGACTTGTCTTACATCATGCTTCAATGGAACTTATTATTCTGAAAATCAATTCAAGACTCTTCTCAAAAATCACCTACTCACCCTATACTAAATACTCATACTGTAACAAACTTTCAAACCCAATGTTATTTTACTTAAGAAATCTCAGTTTTATATTGTCATCCTCCTTAACACTTGTTGCAATTATATATCATCATATTGTCATTTAACATATAATAGTATCATCTTATAATCACTTAACGTAAAACCTGACTTTAAAGTCAATGTAATGTATGAATGAACGATTGAATGAATGAATGTAAAACCTGTTATGAATAATACTTACTTAGCTAATTATTCCCAACACTTATATTATAATGACCACGTAAACTAACTGCAATGCAATTAATTGTTTTAAATTGTTTTAAATTGTTATCTCACTCAATTAGTTGCATTGCTGCAATAAATTGCTACAATTAATTGATATGTTCAACTTATATTCAAACTTTAAACTTAGATAACAACCTTATCTTATTTTATAAATTATCAACCATAACTTTTTATTATTTTATTATTACTATTGCTTTAATTTGTTTAATCTGATTTAATTAATTTTATAATGAAGACAAAAGTACAAAACTATGTTCAAATTTCATAGCTTAAATACTCACCTTTACTCATTGTATACTATATCACATATTCTTACAATCTAGTTTTAGTTAATTTTAAGTCTGCCCAAAATGCCCTGCATACTAGGGGCTTTTGGCATGTACCCCTCATGTAATCTCAATAACCAAATGTAATTCTTTGTATCATGTCCAAATAAAAATTATTATTATTATTATTATTATTATTCATTTTGTTAATTTGAAATAAAATGTATAACTAGAAAAACTCAATTAAATTTTTCTAGCATTGTTATTATACTAGTATAGCATCAACATATTGTAACTTGAAATAAAATATACAACTAGATTAAACTCAACCAATTTCTCTAGTATTGTCTTTAAATAGTATGTATAATCATATTATAATTTGAAATAATACATAACTAGAATAAACTCAATCAATTTCTCTAGCATTAAGTACTTAGTGAATAAGTCTTTAGAATAAGCTGCCCCTAATGCCATGGCATGCCAGTGGCTCTCTTTTCCTTTACAGTTTTATAATTGTAACTACCAATAACAATGTACACTTGTAACATGCATCCAAATAAAAATATTATTATTATTATTATTATTATTATTATTACGTATTATTATTATTATTATTACGTATTATTATTATTATTATAATTATTATTATTACGTATTATTATTATTATTATTATTATTATTATTTTCATTATCCTTAATAATAAAATAATAATATAATAATAATAATATTTTTATTTGGACATGATACAAAGAATTACATTTGGTTATTGAGATTACATGAGGTGTACATGCCAAAAGCCCCTAGTATGCAGGGCATTTTGGGCAGACTTAAAATTAACTTAAAACTAAATTGTAAGAATTTTTGTAGATAGTATACAATGAGTAAAGGTGAGTATTTAAGCTATGAAATTTGAACATAGTTTTTTACTTTTGTCTTCATTATAAAATTAATTAAATCAGATTAAACAAATTAAAGCAATAATAATAATAAAATAATAAAAAGTTATGGTTGATAATTTATAAAATAAGTAAAGTTGCATATCTAAGTTATAAAGTTTGAATATAAGTTGAACATATCAATTAATTGTAGCAATTTATAGCAGCAATGCAACTAATTGAGTGAGATAACAATTTAAAACAATTAATTGCATTGTAGTTAGTTTACGTGGTCATTATAATGTAAGTGTTGTGGGAATACAGTGGTACCCCGGTTTACGATGGTCCCCAAACTCACCCTTTTATGTAAGTTTATTTTTTTAAATGCTTTTGTAAGTGTAATTTTGGGGGTCTAAAAGGACTAGTCTATTTTACAACTTTTCTTAAGGAGATAAATTCGTTTGGTAATGGCACTTGAACAGCATTCTGGAATGAAAAAATATCGTAAACCGGGGTACCACTGTAATTAGCTAAGTAAGTATTATTCATAACAGGTTTTACATTCATTCCCTCTTTAAGGGGGGCTCCTTGACGAGGTAAAGAGGCTATCGGTCTGAGGAATTGGACCTTTTGGTCTTCTTCCTCAGACCGAACCTAATTACCCCCAATCCCCTCCCTTTTCCCATCTTCCCCATCCTCCCTTTTCCCTTTCTCCTCCCCCTCCTCCTCATCCCTCCCTTATTTCCTTCCCATTTTTACCCTGGGAGCTTCTCTCCACAGGCATTCTAGTTCCTAGGTAGGGGGAAGGGTACCGTGGTCCATTCCTATTCCGTTGAGGTTCTTGGCGGTGGTGTAGTTTGCCGTGGAATCTGGATCGCCTGGGGATGTCCCAATCCCTCTCCGGTCTCCCGGGGGGTGGCCTTGGGTATCTTTCGGGCGACGGGTGTATCTCTGGAGGCCACCTTCGATTCCGGGGTGGTGGCCGAAGCGGTATGCTTTATGGCGGATATCCGGCCGCCTCTCTTTTGTCCGCCGAGGTGGCTCGGTGGATGTGAGGTTGCTATCCCGGATTGCTGGTTTACTGGCATGAAGGGTAGGGTATGGCACGGGTTCCATGCAGCATCTGCACTACTTGCGGTGTTGAGGTCCTCTTGGGCACGGAGGGATTTACGCCCTTTCATTCCTCCTAGGAGCTATTCCTCCACGTTCCCCTTTTTTTTTCTTTTTTTTTTTTTTCTTCTTTCTTTTTTTTTCTTAAAAGCAAAAAGAAAGAAGTAACCTAACCATGGATGCCCTAATCCGTGACTCTACCCCGGGCCCCTTGATACCGCACCTAGTTCTGACCCTACCTTGATAACGGATAACCTTTAGACAACCCTAATACCCTGTACCTGAAGCAGGTGCCAGTTCGTCACCTGCTTCAGGTCCCAGGGACCCGACTGGCCCTTTCGATACATCTGACCTTCGCTCTTCTCTGACCTTGATTCCGGCTTCTCCCTCGACGGTGCGGCAATTTCGAATCGCTCGCCTGTCTCACATCGGACCACCCCTGGTCCCACACCCAAACGACCAAGACCCACACATGACGATTCGACACTTTCTTCTCGTTCATCTCAGAAACGACAAGCTCTCACGCACTCCCTTAAACTCTCTGTTTCAAACTACTCAATGGACAAAGTTTTTACTCTTCGACCGACTTCTCCTAATACTTATCTTTCAGACCATAGTATTGGTAAGGCTCTGCTACACCATGTTGGTCAAAACATCTCATTTCACGCTCTCAAGAGCGGCACTCGCATCATCACGGTCCAGAATGCTGGCCAAGCTCGCGATCTTTCTCTTCTTACAACTATTGATACTACTCCTGTTACTATTGACAAGCACCATTCCTCAATTCTTGTTGTGGTTCTGTCATTTTGCCCCACACCATTGTCCAACGGAATTTCCAGACATGTGGTGATGACATTTTCGAGCAGATTGAGCTCCAGGAACTCCCTATCCTTAAAGTTGACACTTTTGTCCTCCCAGCCAATAAGCGAAGACGTTATCCTTGCAATATAGCTCGTTTAAGTTTGACTGCCGAGAACTGCCACCTTCGGTCTACATTGCAGGTCAACGTTACAAGTTCGAAGGTGACCCCTACACCGCAGCAGTGTAGAAACTGCTGGCGTTTTGGTCATCCAGCAAAATATTGCAGGTCCATGGCCGAATGCC
>WNWK01035659.1:0-19629 GCA_009830355.1 Cherax destructor | reverse complement strand
GGATAGTGAAGTTTGGAAAAACTTGTTCAATGAGGGAGCATTCTTCTTAGGAACTCACTGCTGCAGATTCTGGAGTGCGCGAGGAAAAAGCCTATAATTACACCACGTTTAATTTTGGTGTCTATGTAGCTCATTTTCCAGGTAGATCTGTCTGTGACTCGATAAAGCCCACTGCGTGGGCGAAACGTTGTCAATAAAGGATCACATTATACTGCTTATGTGTTTATTTTTCCATTGTGTCGGTATTTTATACCATTTATTTCCATTATAATCTGCTAAGCGAAAATCTGGGACCATTACTGAATTATCCCTACTATCATACATCCATTCAATGCTAAAGGTAATTGACTTGTGGTCGCTTGAGCCGAGTTCCTCTGTAATTTCTAAATTATTAACAAGGGTTTCCTTGCTTGCCAGAACCAAGTCAAGTAGGTTATTTCCCCTTGTAGGTTCTGTTACAAACTGCTTCAAAAAGCAATCCTGAACTACTTCTAAAAAGTCGTTAGATTCTAAATTCCCTGTCATGAAATTCCAATCAATCTGACTAAAGTTAAAGTCCCTAAATTACTACGTTATCGTGTCTTGTGGCCTTAAAATTTCCTCCCAAAGTAGTCTCCCTTGTTCCCTATCTAAGTTTGGAGGACGGTAAATCACGCCTAAAATCAATTTTTCACCCCTCTGAAAATTCTATCCAGACAGACTCTGTATGTGTTAATTCAGACTTTATACCCGTTTTTATGCAACAATTTAAATGATCGGACATAGAGTGCCACCCACCCCTTTCCCGATACTTCTGTCTACTTGGAACAATTTAAAACCCTGAATGTGACATTCGGCAGGCAAGTCCCGATTTTCATATTAAACCATGTCTCAGTTATTGCAAAAACATCAATATTACCCGTACTTGCAACTAATCTCAACTCGTCCATCTTATTCCTAGCACTACGACTATTGGTGTAATATATATTTAGAGACCCTCCTTTCTCTTTACCCTTCCTGCTCATCTCTTTTTTTCCACTATACCTATTACTGTCCTTGTCATCTAGTGTCACTAGCTTTCCACTGTCCACCTTATTCTGCCTATTACTAGTTCTCTACAACATAATATTACTACACTGGGATTTCTCTTTTTTCCCCCCCAAAACCCATACCACTAACTATTTCTAGTTTAAAGCCCTAACAGCTCCCTCCACTGCAGTTGCCAGTGCCCCCACCCCAGACCTGGATAAGGGGAACCCCATCCCTGGCATACATGTCATTTCTGCCATAAAAAGAGGTCCCAGTTGTCAATGAATGTTACTGAATTTTCCTTACAGTATTTGTCCAGCCAGCAATTGACACCAATTGCCCTGGACAGCCATTCATTCCAACTCCTCTCCTTGGCAAAATACCACATATGACAGGGTTCCCCCCTTCTTCCTAATTATGTCTATTGCTGACCTAAACCTGCTAGTCAGGTCCTCACTCCTACGTCTGCCAACATCGTTGCCTCCAGCACTGAGACAGATAATAGGATTGCTCCCATTACCTCTCATGATGTCGTCCAGACGGTAAAATATCCTCCATCTAACTTAATCCATTTTTGCGGGTTCTCTTTGGAGAGATATCCTCAAGACCTTATTTATATCCCCTTTGTTAATACCCATTTTCCACTTGTATACCCCGATCATGTCTCCCCTCATTCTACGTCTTACAAGTGAATGTAATTTTAGGGTCTTCAATCTTTCTTCGTAAGGAAGATTTCTAATGCTATGTATTAATTTAGTCATTCTACGTTTAATGTTTTCTAACGAATTTATGTCCATTCTGTAATATGGAGACCAGAACTGAGCTGCGTAATCAGGTGAGGCCTTACTAATGATGTATAAAGCTGTAATATAACCTCTGGACTTCTGTTGCTAACACTTCTTGATATAAATCCAGTAATCTATTTGCCTTATTACGTACGCTTAGGCATTGCTGTCTTGGTTTAAGGTTGCTGCTTACCATCACCCCCCAAATCCTTCTCGCAATCTGTATGGCTAAGTTCTACGTTATTTAACTTATAAGTGCTGGGTTATGGACACTCCCGAGCTTCAGAACCTTGCATTTATCTACATTGAACTGCATCTGCCACTTTTCTGACCACGAATTAAGTTTGTCTAAATCTTCCTGAAGTTCTATGACATCTATGTTTGAATCAATTATCCTACCTATCTTCGTGTCGTCGGCGAATTTGCTCATATCATAGTAATTCCCTCATCAAGGTCATTGATATATATTATAAATAACAATGGGCCTAAGACTGATCCCTGTGGAACACCACTTGTTACAATTCCCCATTCGATTTAACCCCATTTATGCACACTCTCTGCTTCCTATTGGTGAGCCATGACTCGATCCATGACAGCACTTTTCCCCAATGCCATGAGCTGCCACTTTCTTTAACAGTCTCTGGTGCGGTATCTATCAAAAGCCTTACTAAAGTCTAAATAAACAATATCGAATTCTTTATCGTGATCAACAGCCTCAAAAACTTTACTGAAGAAGGTTAATAAATTTGATAGGCAGGAACGGCCCCCCGTGAATCCATGCTGGTATCATTAATCAAATTATGGTTATCTAGATGGCTTCTTTAAAATCAGCTATAATTGACTCTAGTAATTTGCCTACAATTGAGGTCAGGCTTATTGGGCGGTAGGGAATTACTAGTGATATGAGCAAATTCGCCGACGACACGAAGATAGGTAGGATAATTGATTCAAACATAGATGTCATAGAACTTCAGGAAGATTTAGACAAACTTAATTCGTGGTCAGAAAAGTGGTAGATGCAGTTCAATGTAGATAAATGCAAGGTTCTGGCTGGGGTGTCCATAACCCAAGCACTTATAAGTTAAATAACGTAGAACTTAGCCATACAGATTGCGAGAAGGACTTGGGGTGATGGTAAGCAGCAACCTTAAACCAAGACAGCAATGCCTAAGGTAGTAATAAGGCAAATAGATTACTGGGATTTATATCAAGAAGTGTTAGCAACAAAAGTCAGAGGTTATATACAGCTTTATACATCATTAGTAGGCCTCACCTAGATTACGCAGCTCAGTTCTGGTCTCCATATTACAGAATGGACATAAATTCGTTAGAAAACATTCAGCGAGAATGACTAAATTAATACATAGCATTAGAAATCTTCCTTACGAAGAAGATTGAAGACCCTAAAATTACATTCACTTGTAAGACGTAGAATGAGGGGACATGATCGAGGTATCAAGTGAAAATCTGGAGTCCAGTGACTTTATGGAAGTAGTTCAGGACTGTTTTCTGAAGCAGTGTGTGACGGAGCCTACCAGAGGTAATAATTTGCTCGACCTAGTCTTGTCAAATAAAGAAACTCTTGTAAATAATCTGGAGATCACTGAAGAGCTTGGAGCTAGTGATCACAAATCCATTACTTTTAATATTACATGGAGTACGAGAATAGGGATAATACGGTAAAAGTTCCTGATTTTCGTTCTGCCGATTATATTGGACTTAGGAACACCTGTCTAATCTCGACTGGGGTAATCTAGCTAACGATTACGATGGGATCTGCGTTTATGATTTTTTCTTAATAATGTACAACGTGCACAGAGTATGTTTATTCCCCAGAGAGAATTTAGGTCAAATAATAACGATCCCAAATGGATTAACAGGAGGCTAAAACATCTATTAGGGAGAAAAGAGGAATTTATAGGCGCATCAAAAGAGGAGATGTTAACCTTATTGACCAATATGTTCAGTTGAAAAGAGAAGTAAAAAGGGATTAGAAAGGCTAAACGTGACTATGAGATTAAGGTTGCTAATGAATCAAAGACTAATCCAAAAGGGTTCTTTCAAGTGTACAGGACGAAGGTGAGGGAAAAGGTAGGACCTCTGAAAATTGGGAATGGACAGCTGACGGATAACGAACTGGAAATGTGTTCTCTATTTAATGACTATTTTTGTCAGTCTTTACACAAGAAGACGTAAATGAGATTCCAGAAATTAACAATTATTCAGTTCCTGAAGAATTCAAATTAACTAATATTACTGTCACGAGGGATATGGTTATCAAACAGATAGATAAACTGAAGCAAAATAAGTCCCCGGACCCGACGAGTTGTTTTCCAGGGTACTTAAAGAATGCAAAATGGAACTTAGTCAGCCATTAACGAATGTGTTTAATACGTCCATCCTAACTGGTGTTGTGCCAGAGATGTGGAAGATAGCTAATGTAGTTCCTATATTCAAATCAGGGATAAGTCCATTCCATCAAATTACCGTCCAATAAGCCTCACGTCTATAGTAGGCAAATTATTAGAATCAATTATAGCTGATATTATCAGAAGTCACCTTGAAGAACATAATTTGATTAATGAATCTCAGCATGGGTTTACGAGAGGTCGTTCCTGCCTGACAAATTTACTGACGTTTTTCAATAAAACATTTGAGGCAGTAGACAGTGATAAAGAATATGATATAGTTTACTTGGATTTCAGTAAGGCCTTCGATAGAGTACCTCACAAGAGACTCTTAAGAAAGGTGGCAGCTCATGGTATAGGAGGTAAAGTTCTAGCATGGATAGAGGCATGGCTTACCAATAGAAAGCAGAGAGTTTCCATTAATGGGGTCAAATCTGAATGGGGATTTGTCACTAGTGGCGTTCCACAAGGATCAGTTTTGGGCCCATTGTTGTTCATAATTTACATAAATGACCTTGATGAAGGAATTGCAAGTGACATGAGTAAATTTGCTGATGATACAAAAATAGGCCGTATAATTCATTCTGAGGAGGATACCAGTGAACTCCAGGAGGATTTGGATAAATTAATGTCTTGGTCTGAAAAGTGGCAGATGAAGTTCAATGTGGACAAGTGTAAGGTGCTAGTCGTTGGTAATGAAAATATCCTCGAATTTATAAACTAGGTGAAGTTGAGCTTGATCATACAGAATGTGAAGACTGAGTCATGGTAAGCAGAAATCTAAAGCCAAGACAACAGTGCCTAAGTGCAATAAGGCAACAGATTACTAGATTTATTTCAAGAAGTTGACGAGTCCAAAAGTTATTTTAAGTCTATACATCTGTGGACCATTGAAGCTCATTTGGCCAGGATGATATAGCATTGGCATCAAGGTTGATTAGCAGTATAAGAATCCGATGAAGATGATTGAAGACTGACTTCTGGGAGATTGTACGCTTAGGCTACGAGATTATGATCTGGACGAGCATGCTTAGATTCCAAATGAAGGCGGAATTAACGGATAGCGAAGAGAGATTCAACGTTGAAGGGTATATGCAAGGATTATCCTCGGAACAATGTCGACGGATGATCAGACCAACAATGGATGCTAGTCGAATCTGAAGGGACGAAGCTGAAGTTGAAGAAGGTCCAGGAGACTGCTGTGAAAACCAGCAACTCTTTCTCCTTGTTATCAGACGAATGTGAAGACATCCCAGCGAAGACCATCTCTACAAAGACCGTCGAGAACGTCATGCACACCGCCAGTCGAGGTAAGAACATTGTTTTAGTTGGGGATAGTCAGATTAAGTTTATGGATAGGGAATTTTGTCTTAAGGATAGGAATAGGAGGCAGAGGGTGTGTTATCCTGGGGCTGGGATGAAGGATATTGTTAGCCGTCTGGACGACATCATGAAGGTAATGGGAGCAATCCTATTATCTGTCTCAGTGCTGGAGGCAACGATGTTGGCAGACGTAGGAGTGAGGAGCTGATTAGCAGCTATAGGTCAGCAATAGACAGAATTAGGAAGAAGGGTGGGAACCCTGTCATATGTGGTATTTTGCCAAGGAGAGGAGTTGGAAATGAATGGTTGTCCAGGCAATTGGTGTCAATTGCTGGCGGGACAAATACTGTAAGGAAAATGCAGTAACATTCATTGACAACTGGGACCTCTTCTATGGCAGAAATGACATGTATGCCAGGGATGGGGTTCACTTATCTAGGTCTGGGGTGGGGCACTGGCAACTGCAGTGGAGGGAGCTGTTAGGGCTTTAAACTAGAAAAAGTTAGTGGTATGGGTTATGGGGAAAACAGTGAAGTCCCAGTGTAGTAATGTTATAAATTTAGGGAACTAGTAATAGGCAGAATAAGGTGGATATTGGAAAGCCAGTGGCACTAGGTGACAAGGACAGTAATAGGTATAAGGGAAAACAGAAATGAGCAGGAAGGGTAAAGAGAAAGGAGGGTCTTTAAGTGTATATTACACCAATAGTCGTAGTGCTAGGAATAAGATGGACGAGTTGAGAGTAGTTGCAAGTACAGGTAATATTGATGTTTTTGCAATAACTGAAACATGGTTTAATATGAAAATCGGGACTTGCCTGCCGAATGTCACATTCAGGGTTTTAAATTGTTCCAAGTAGACAGAAGTATCGGGAAGGGGGTGGGTGGCACTCTATGTCCGTGATCATTTAAATTGTTGTATAAAAATGGGTATAAAGTCTGAATTAACACATACAGAGTCTGTCTGGATAGAATTTTCAGAGGGGCATGAAAATTGATTTTAGGTGTGATATACCGTCCCCCAAACTTAGATAGGGACCAAGGGAGACTACTATGGGAGGAAATTGTTAAGGCCACAATGCACGATAACGTAGTTATTCTGGGTGACTTCAACTTTAGTCAAATTGATTGGAATTTTTTGACTGGGAATTTAGAATCTAACGATTTCTTAGAAGTAGTTCAAGATTGTTTTTTGAAGCAGTTTGTGACAGAACCTACAAGGGAAATAATCTGCTTGACTTAGTTCTGGCAAACAAGGAAACCCTTGTTAATAATTTAGAAATTACAGAGGAACTCGGCGCAAGACCACAAATCAATTACCTTTGGCATTGAATGGAAGTTTCATAGTAGGAATAACTCAGTAACGGTCCCAGATTTTCGCTTAGCAGATTACAATGGACTTAGAGAACACTTATCATCTGTGGACTGGGGTAATGAAGAGAGCTATCAATATGACAGTTTTCTGAACACTATACATGCTGCCCAAAGAACATTTATCCCATATAAAGAAATTAGATCGAATAGAAATGACCCAAAATGGATGAATAATAGGCTCAAATATCTTTTAGGGCAGAAGAAAGGAATTTATAGGCGTATCAAAAGAGGTGAGGGTCATCTTACGAATCAGTATATTGACATTAAGAGGGACGTTAAAAAGGGGATAAGAAAAGCTAAGGGACTACGAAATTAAAGTTGCTAGGGATTCGAAAACTAACCCAAAAAGTTTTTCCAGGTGTATAGAACAAAAGTTAGAGATAAGATAGGTCCCCTTAAAAATAATTATGGGTATCTTACTGACAAAGAGAATGAAATGTGCTCTATTTTTAATAATTATTTTCTCTCGGTTTTCACTCAGGAAGACACTAATAATATCCCAAGAATTAGGTATTTTAGTGGGCCTGAAGAAGATAAATTATGTAGTATCACAGTCACTAGCGAAATGGTTATCAAACAGATAGACCGTTTGAAGCAAAATAAATCGCCAGGCCCTGATGAGCTTTTTTTCAAGGGTTCTTAAGGAATGCAAAATTGAACTCTGTGAACCCTTAACTAACATTTTTAACCTATCTCTTCAAACAGGTGTAGTGTCTGATACGTGGAAGATGGCTAATGTAATTCCTATTTTTAAAGCAGGGGACAAGTCGTTACCATCAAATTACCGCCCAATAAGTCTAACTTCAATTGTAGGCAAATTATTAGAGTCGACTATAGCTGATAACATAAGAAGCCATCTCGATAGGCATAATTTGATTAATGATACTCAACATGGATTCACCAGGGGCCGTTCCTGCCTAACTAATTTATTAACTTTTTCAGTAAGGCTTTTGAGGCAGTTGATCATGATAAGGAATTCGATATTGTTTATTTGGATTTTAGTAAGGCTTTTGATAGAGTACCACATCAGAGACTGTTAAAGAAAGTGGCTGTTCACGGCATTGGAGGAAAAGTGTTTTCATGGATCGAGTCATGGCTCACCAATAGGAAACAGAGGGTGTGCATTAATGGGGTTAAATCTGAGTGGGGATCTGTAACAAGTGGCGTTCCACAGGGATCGGTTTTGGGCCCGTTGTTGTTTATAATATATATAAATGACCTTGACGAGGAATTACTAGTGATATGAGCAAATTCGCTGATGACACGAAGATAGGTAGGATAATCGATTCAGACGTAGATGTCACGGAACTTCAGGAGGATTTAGACAAACTCAATTCCTGGTCAGAAAAATGGCAGATGCAGTTCAATGTAGATAAATGCAAAGTTCTAAAGCTCGGGAATGTTCATAACCCTAGCACCTACCAGCTTAATAATGTTGAACTCAGCCGTACAGAATGCGAAAAGGATCTGGGGGTTATGGTAAGCAGCAACCTCAAACCAAGTCAGCAATGCCTAAGCGTACGTAATAAGGCAAATAGATTACTGGGATTTATATCAAGAAGTGTTAGCAACAGAAGTCCAGAGGTTATATTACAGCTTTATACATCATTAGTAAGGCCTCACCTAGATTACGCAGCTCAGTTTTGGTCTCCATATTACAGAATGGACATAAATTCGTTAGAAAACATTCAGCGTAGAATGACTAAATTAATACATAGCATTAGAAATCTTCCTTACGAAGAAAGATTGAAGACCCTTAAATTACATTCACTTGTAAGACGAAGAATGAGGGGAGACATGATCGAGGTATATAAGTGGAAGATGGGTATTAATAAGGGGGATATAAATAAGGTCGTGAGGATATCTCTCCAAGAGAGAACCCGCAATAATGAATTCAAATTGGATAAGTTTAGATTTAGAAAGGATATAGGAAAGTATTGGTTTGGAAATAGGGTAGTTGATGAGTGGAACAGTCTGCCTAATAGGGTTATTGAAGCAAGGACCTTGGGTAGTTTCAAATTTAGGTTGGATAAATTCATGAGTGAGAGGGGTTGGATTTGAGTGGGACTCGCGCATGAGTGGGTAGAATTGTCAAAGCTTATTTCTTGGGTAGCATTGAAAATTGGGTTGAGCAAATATTCTGTTAGTGGGACGGATTGTGAAGGACCTGCCTAGTATGGGCCAACAGGCCTGCTGCAGTGTTCCTCCTTTCTTATGTTCTTAATTTCTACTTTATTTAACTTATAAGTGCTTGGGTTATGGACACTGCCGAGCTTCAGAACCTTGCTTTTATCTACATTGAACTGCATCTGCCACTTTTCTGACCACGAATTAAGTTTGTCTAAATCTTCCTGAAGTTCTATGACATCTATGTTTGAATCAATTATCCTACCTATCTTCGTGTCGACGGCGAATTTCCTCATATCACTAGTAATTCCCTCGTCAAGGTCATTGATATATATTATAAATAACAATGGGCCTAAGACTGATGCCTGTGGAACTCCACTTGTTACAAGTCCCCATTCGGATTTAACCCCATTAATGCACACCCTGTAATAATATTGGTAGAATTACCGACAATATGTTAGTAAAGGACACAATGAATAATGTGACATTTATGTGGCACGTTTCGCTTCCAGGAGCTTTCTCGCCGTTACGGCTTGAGAAAGCTCCTGGAGAGCGAAACGTTGCCACAATAAAATGTCACATTAGTTGCATTTGTGTCCTTTTACTTAATGCACACCCTCTGCTTCCTATTGGTGAGCTATGACTCGATCCATGAAAACACTTTTCCTCCAATGCCGTGAGCAGCCACTTTCTTTAACAGTCTCTGATGTGGTACTCTATCAAAAGCCTTACTAAAATCCAAATAAACAATATCTTATTCTTTATCATGATCAACTGCCTCAAAAGCCTTACTGAAAAAAGTTAATAAATTAGTTTGGCAGGAACTGCCCCTGGTGAATCCATGTTGAGTATCATTAATCAAATTATGCCTATCGAGATGGCTTCTTATGTTATCAGCTATAATCGACTCTAATAATTTGCCTTGGGTGGCTTTAAAAAGAGATTGGACAAGTATAATACCAAGAGTCGGGATATGATTGCTGAGTGTCATATTCAGGGGTTTAAGTTGTTCCATGTAGATAGATATAATGGGAAAGGGGGTGGAGTTGCATTGTATGTACGAGAAAATATAAATTGCTGCATAAAAACAGGCATAAAAATAGATGGATCATTAACAGAATCTGTTTGGGTAGAGTTTCTAGAGGGTCAAGAAAAACTGATTCTAGGTGTAATATACCGACCTCGAGGCTTGGATCACGATAGAGGAGACTTCTTTGGGACGAAATTGTTAGGGCTTCTAGGCACAATAACGTAGTGATAGTAGGGATTTTAACTTTAGTCAAATTGACTGGACTTCTTTGACCGGTAATCTGGAGTCCAGTGACTTTATGGAAGTAGTTCAGGACTGTTTTCTGAAGCAGTGTGTGACGGAGCCTACCAGAGGTAATAATTTGCTCGACCTAGTCTTGTCAAATAAAGAAACTCTTGTAAATAATCTGGAGATCACTGAAGAGCTTGGAGCTAGTGATCACAAATCCATTACTTTTAATATTACATGGGAGTACGAGAATAGGGATAATACGGTAAAAGTTCCTGATTTTCGTTCTGCCGATTATATTGGACTTAGGGAACACCTGTCTAATCTCGACTGGGGTAATCTAGCTAACGATTACGATGGGATCTGCGTTTATGATTTTTTCTTAATAATGTACAACGTGCACAGAGTATGTTTATTCCCAGAGAGAATTTAGGTCAAATAATAACGATCCCAAATGGATTAACAGGAGGCTAAAACATCTATTAGGGAGAAAAGAGGAATTTATAGGCGCATCAAAAGAGGAGATGTTAACCTTATTGACCAATATGTTCAGTTGAAAAGAGAAGTAAAAAGGGATTAGAAAGGCTAAACGTGACTATGAGATTAAGGTTGCTAATGAATCAAAGACTAATCCAAAAGGGTTCTTTCAAGTGTACAGGACGAAGGTGAGGGGAAAAAGGTAGGACCTCTGAAAATTGGGAATGGACAGCTGACGGATAACGAACTGGAAATGTGTTCTCTATTTAATGACTATTTTTTGTCAGTCTTTACACAAGAAGACGTAAATGAGATTCCAGAAATTAACAATTATTCAGTTCCTGAAGAATTCAAATTAACTAATATTACTGTCACGAAGGATATGGTTATCAAACAGATAGATAAACTGAAGCAAAATAAGTCCCCGGGACCCGACGAGTTGTTTTCAGGGTTTTTAAAGAATGCAAAATGGAACTTAGTCAGCCATTAACGAATGTGTTTAATACGTCCATCCTAACTGGTGTTGTGCCAGAGATGTGGAAGATAGCTAATGTAGTTCCTATATTCAAATCAGGGATAAGTCCATTCCATCAAATTACCGTCCAATAAGCCTCACGTCTATAGTAGGCAAATTATTAGAATCAATTATAGCTGATATTATCAGAAGTCACCTTGAAGAACATAATTTGATTAATGAATCTCAGCATGGGTTTACGAGAGGTCGTTCCTGCCTGACAAATTTACTGACGTTTTTCAATAAAACATTTTAGGCAGTAGACAGTGATAAAGAATATGATATAGTTTACTTGGATTTCAGTAAGGCCTTCGATAGAGTACATAAGAACATAAGAAAGGAGGAACACTGCAGCAGGCCTGTTGGCCCATACTAGGCAGGTCCTTCACAATCCGTCCCACTAACAGAATATTTGCTCAACCCAATTTTCAATGCTACCCAAGAAATAAGCTTTGACAATTCTACCCACTCATGCGCGAGTCCCACTCAAATCCAACCCTCTCACTCATGAATTTATCCAACCTAAATTTGAAACTACCCAAGGTCCTAGCTTCAATAACCCTACTAGGCAGACTGTTCCACTCATCAACTACCCTATTTCCAAACCAATACTTTCCTATATTCTTTCTAAATCTAAACTTATCTAACTTGAATCCATTATTGCGGGTTCTCTCTTGGAGAGATATCCTCAAGACCTTATTTATATTCCCTTTGTTAATACCCATTTTCCACTTGTATACCTCGATCATGTCTCCCCTCATTCTACGTCTTACAAGTGAATGTAATTTTAGGGTCTTCAATCTTTCTTCGTAAGGCAGATTTCTAATGCTATGTATTAATTTAGTCATTCTACGCTGAATGTTTTCTAACGAATTTATGTCCATTCTGTAATATGGAGACCAGAACTGAGCTGCGTAATCTAGGTGAGGCCTTACTAATGATGTATAAAGCTGTAATATAACCTCTGGACTTCTGTTGCTAACACTTCTTGATATAAATCCCAGTAATCTCCTTCAGGGTACTGAAGGAGCCGAAGCACCTGGTCCATCACCAGGGTACTGAAGGAGCCGAAGCACATGGTCCATCACCAAGGCTTTTGAGGCAGTTGATCATGATAAAGAACTCGATACTGCCCATTTGGACCTTAGCAAGGCCTTTGATAGAGTACCACACCAGAGACTGTTAAAGAAAGTGGCTGCTCACAACATTGGAGGAAAAGTGCTTTCATGGATCGAGTCACGGCTCACCAATAGGAAGTTGAGCTTGATCATACAGAATGTGAAAAAGACTTGGGAGTCATGGTAAGCAGAAATCTAAAGCCAAGACAACAGTGCCTAAGTGTGCGCAATAAGGCTAACAGATTACTAGGATTTATTTCAAGAAGTATAAGCAACAGAAGTCCAAAAGTTATTTTACAACTCTATACATCACTAGTGAGACCTCATTTGGATTATGCAGCTCAGTTTTGGTCTCCTTACTACAGGATGGATATAGATTCATTGGAGAACATACAAAGAAGAATGACTAAAATGATTTACAGTATAAGAAATCTCCCGTATGAAGATAGACTTAGAGCATTGAATCTCCACTCTCTGGAGAGACGTAGAATGAGGGGAGATATCATCGAGGTGTACAAGTGGATAAGAACATAAGAACATAAGAAAGGAGGAACACTGCAGCAGGCCTGTTGGCCCATACTAGGCAGGTCCTGCACAATCCGTCCCACTAACAGAATATTTGCTCAACCCAATTTTCAATGCTACCCAAGAAATAAGCTTTGACAATTCTACCCACTCATGCGCGAGTCCCACTCAAATCCAACCCCTCTCACTCATAAGAACATAAGAACATAAGAAAGGAGGAACACTGCAGCAGGCCTGTTGGCCCATACTAGGCAGGTCCTTCACAATCCATCCCACTAACAGAATATTTGCTCAACCCAATTTTCAAAGCTACCCAAGAAATAAGCTTTGACAATTCTACCCACTCATGCGCGAGTCCCACTCAAATCCAACCCCTCTCACTCATGAATTTATCCAACCTAAATTTGAAACTACCCAAGGTCCTAGCTTCAATAACCCTACTAGGCAGACTGTTCCACTCATCAACTACCCTATTTCCAAACCAATACTTTCCTATATCCTTTCTAAATCTAAACTTATCTAACTTGAATCCATTATTGCGGGTTCTCTCTTGGAGAGATATCCTCAAGACCTTATTTATATCCCCTTTGTTAATACCCATTTTCCACTTGTATACCTCGATCATGTCTCCCCTCATTCTACGTCTTACAAGTGAATGTAATTTTAGGGTCTTCAATCTTTCTTCGTAAGGAAGATTTCTAATGCTATGTATTAATTTAGTCATTCTACGCTGAATGTTTTCTAACGAATTTATGTCCATTCTGTAATATGGAGACCAGAACTGAGCTGCGTAATCTAGGTGAGGCCTTACTAATGATGTATAAAGCTGTAATATAACCTCTGGACTTCTGTTGCTAACACTTCTTGATATAAATCCCAGTAATCTATTTGCCTTATTACGTACGCTTAGGCATTGCTGTCTTGGTTTAAGGTTGCTGCTTACCATCACCCCCAAGTCCTTCTCGCAATCTGTATGGCTAAGTTCTACGTTATTTAACTTATAAGTGCTTGGGTTATGGACACTCCCGAGCTTCAGAACCTTGCATTTATCTACATTGAACTGCATCTGCCACTTTTCTGACCACGAATTGGGCATAAACAAAGGAGATATTAATAAAATACTGAGGATATCGAACCAAGTAAGAACGAGAAATAACGGATTTAAATTGGATAAATTTAGATTTAGAAAGGACATAGGCAAGTACTGACTTTCGAACAGAGTTGTAGATGCGTGGAACAATCTTCCGAGTAGGGTGATAGAGGCTAGGACCTTGGGTGGCTTTAAAAAGAGATTGGACAAATATATGAGTGGGAGGGGCTGGGTTTGATTAGTGTCGTGAGTACAGGAGTAAATTCTTAGGTAGTGGTGGTTTTGATAAGGACCTGCCTTGTATGGGCCAGTAGGCCTTCTGCAGTGTTCCTCCATTCTTATGTTCTTATATATGAGTGGGAGGGGCTGGGTTTGATTGGTGTCGTGAGTACGGGAATAAATTCTTAGGTAGTGGTGGTTTTGATATGGACCTGCCTTGTATGGGCCAGTAGGCCTTCTGCAGTGTTCCTCCATTCTTATGTTCTTATGCTCAGGAGTGTTCATAACCCAAGCACTTATAAGTTAAATACCGTAGAACTTAGCCATACAGATTGCGAGAAGGACTTGGGGGTGATGGTAAGCAGCAACCTTAAACCAAGACAGCAATGCCTAAGCGTACGTAATAAGGCAAATAGATTTCTGGGATTTATATCAAGAAGTGTGACGTGTCGCACAGGCTGTAGGATGCTCTGACAGGAGACGTGTCGACCAGGTGCTTCAGCTCCTTCAGGTCCCTGGTGATGGACCAGGTGCTTCGGCTCCTTCAGTGCCCTGGTGATGGACCGGGTGTTTCGGCTACTTCAGTGCCCTGGTGATGGACCAGGTGCTTCGGCTCCTTCAGTGCCGTGGTGATGGACTGGTGCTTCAGCTCCTTCAGTTCGCTCTTTGGTAGTGCCCTGATTATCGGAGCTTGTTCCATGGATGGAGTAGAAGTTGGGTTGGAAAGGTGTTTTTGTTTGTGGGATTGGTTTAGGGTTTGACGGGGACCTGCCTAGTGTGGGCCGGTTGGCCTGCTGCAGTGTTACTTCCTTCTGTAATCTTATGAGAGAGGGGTTAGATTTGAGCGGGACTTGGAGGGTTGTGAAGGCTTGAGGGTTGTGAAGGTTGCTTGGGTGCCGCTCTGGATGGGATGGGCAAATTTTTTTTTTTATTGGGTTGGTTTTGACATGGACCTGCCTAGTATGGGCCAGTGGGCCCGTTGCAGTGTTCCTCCTTTCTTATGTTCTTAAGTGTTAGCAACAGAAGTCCAGAGGTTATATTACAGCTTTATACATCATTAGTAAAGCCTCACATAGATTACGCAGCTCAGTTTTGGTCTCCATATTACAGAATGGACATAAATTCGTTAGAAAACATTCAGCGTAGAATGACTAAATTAATACATAGCATTATAAATCTTCCTCACATAGATTACGCAGCTCAGTTTTGGTCTCCATATTACAGAATGGACATAAATTCGTTAGAAAACATTCAGCGTAGAATGACTAAATTAATACATAGCATTATAAATCTTGTTAAATTAGACACATATGCAACACTTGGGTATCTTTATTGAGGAAACGTTTCGCCACACAGTGGCTTCATCAGTCCCAAAACAAAGAAGAAAGTAGTAATAAAAGGAGGAGTTTGAGGTAATCAGTCCCTCGGCCTGAGTCGTGATGTGTTCACTCCATCAAGATTGATGGACTTGTTACAAGTCCCCACACCAGATCAGGGGTGCCACTAGCACGTTGAGGGACAACACAATAAGTGTCAGGGGCCCAAGATTCAACTGCCTCCCAGCATACATCAGGGGATTACCAACAAACCCCTGGCTGTCTTCAAGCAGGCACCTAAAGTCGGTACCTGAAAAGCCAGGCTGTGGTTCGTACGTTGGACTGCGTGCGGCCAGCAGTCAACAGCCTGGTTGATCAGGCTCTGGTCCAACATGAGGCCTGGTCACAGACTGGGCCGCAGGGGCGTTGACCCCTGGAATTCTCTCCAGGTATACCCAGGTAAACATTGGAAATAAATGGTATAAAATACGACACAATGAAAATAAAACATAAGTAAAATGTGATCCTTTTGACACTTGCCCACGCAGTGGCTTTTTTCGAGTCACATACAGATCTGTATGTGACTTCGATAAAGCACTGCGTGGGCGAAACGTTGTCAATAAAGCGATCACATTATACTGCTTATGTTTTTTTTTTTCCAGGTAAACATTAACTCATCTGCCACTTTTCAGAACAAGACAAATTTGTCCAAATCCTCCTGGGGTTCACTGGATCCTCCTCAGAATGAATCACACGGCCTATAAAAAACCCTTTATGAGGAAACAGTGATAGAGCAAATTGCTGATGACAAGAAGATAGGTAGGAAAATTTTATTCAAACGTAGATGCCATAGAACTTCAGGAAGGTTTGACAAACTTAATTCGGTCAGAAAAGTGGCAGATAAAACAAACCTTTAAAAAAGCCAAATGCCAAGTGTATTGCACAAAGTTTACTGGGATTTATATCAAAAAATTTAAGGGGTTTATTTACAGTTTATACATAAAAGGGTTCCTTTTTGCCTTCCCATATTACAGAATGGATAATTGTTGAAACTTTCATGTAGAATGACTTAACATAGCATTGGGAAATTATAAAAGAAAGATTGAAAACCCTTTTATATTCATTTGAAAAATAAAAATGAGGGGAGACATGATCGATGTACAAGGGAAAATGGGATAAAAAAGGGGGAAAAATTTCTAAATATTCCCCAAAAAATTAAAATGGATTCAAAAGATGTTTTTAGGGATATAAAAATAGGTTTTTAGGGGGAAAAAACACCCCTTAGTTATTGAAGGGACTGGTATTATTGGGAAAAACATGAGTGAGATTTTTGGGGACTCGCATGGGGGAGAATTGTAAAATTTATTTCGGGGAGCATTGGGGTTACAAAATTCTGTTAGTGGGACGGAGGAAGGACCGCCATCAACAGGCCGCTGCAGTGTTCCTTCTTTCTTATGTTCTACTTTATTTAACTTATAAGTGCTTGGGTTAGGACACTGCCGAGCTTAGAACCTTGCATTTATCTACATTGAACTGCATCTGCCACTTTTCTGACCACGAATTAAGTTTGTCTAAATCTTCCTGAAGTTCTATGACATCTTGTTTAAACCCCAATTTCCTACCCTTTCGTGTCGTCGGCGAATTTGCTCATATCACTAGAAATTTCCCCCCGTCAAGGTCATTGATATATATAAGAACATAAAAACATAAGAAAGGAGGAACACTGCAGCAGGCCTGTTGGCCCATACTAGGCAGGTCCATCACAATCCGTCCCACTAACAGAATATTTGCTCAACCCAATTTTCAATGCTACCCAAGAAATAAGCTTTGACAATTCTACCCACTCATGGAGTCCCACTCAAATCCAACCCTCTCACCATGAATTTATCCAACCTAAATTTGAAACTACCCAAGGTCCTAGCTTCAATAACCCTACTAGCAGACTGTTCCACTCATCAACTACCCTTTTTCCCAAACCAATACTTTCCATATCCTTTCTAAATCTAAACTTATCTAACTTGAATCCATTATTGCGGTCTTCTTGGAGAGATATCCTCAAGACCTTATTTATATCCCCTTTGTTAATACCTCCATTTTCCACTTGTATCCCTTTCGATCATGTCTCCCTCATTCTACGTCTTACAAGTGAATGTAATTTTAGGGTCTTCAATCTTTCTTCGTAAGGAAGATTTCTAATGCTATGTAAATTTAGTCATTCTACGCTGAATGTTTTCTAACGAATTTATGTCCATTCTGTAATATGGAGACCAGAACTGAGCTGGTAATCTAGGTGAGGCCTTACTAATGATGTATAAAGCTGTAATATAACCTCTGGACTTCTGTTACAACACTTTGATATAAATCCCAGTAATCTATTTGCCTTATTACGTACGCTTAGGCATTGCTGTCTTGGTTTAAGGTTGCTGCTACCATCACCCCAAGTCCTTCTCGCAATCTGTATGGCTAAGTTCTTTCGTTATTTAACTTATAAGTGCTTGGGTTATGGACACTCCCGAGCTTCAGAACCTTGCATTTATCTACATTGAACTGCATCTGCCACTTTTCTGACCACGAATTAAGTTTGTCTAAATCTTCCTGAAGTTCTATGACATCTATGTTTGAATCAATTATCCTACCATTCGTGTCGTCGGCGAATTTGCTCATATCACTAGTAATTCCCTCATCAAGGTCATTGATATATATTATAAATAACAATGGGCCTAAGACTGATCCCTGTGGAACACCACTTGTTACAAGTCCCCATTCGGATTTAACCCCATTTATGCACACTCTCTGCTTCCTATTGGTGAGCCATGACTGATCCATGACAGCACTTTTCCCCAATGCCATGAGCTGCCACTTTCTTTAACAGTCTCTGGTGTGGTACTTATCAAAAGCCTTACTAAAGTCTAAATAAACAATATCGAATTCTTTATTCAGACTATCAAAAGCCCAAAGTCTAAATTAACAATATCAAATTCTTTATCGTGATCAACAGCCTCAAAAGCTTTAGTGAAGAAGGTTAACAAATTAGATAGGCAGGAAGGCCCTCGGGAACCAGCTGAGTATCATTAATCAAATTATGGTTATCTAGATGGTTTTAATATCAGCTATAATTGACTCTAGTAATTTGCCTACAATTGAGGTCAGGCTTATTGGGGTAATTTGAGGGAGTGACTTGTCCCCTGCTTTAAAAATAGGAATTACATTAGTCATCTTCCACATATCAGACACTACACCTGTTTGAAGAGATAAATTAAAAGATGAGTGGAACAGTCTGCCTAATAGGGGTTTTTGAAGCAAGGACCTTGGGTAGTTTCAAATTTAGGTTGATAAATTCATGAGGAGAGGGGGGGAGGGGGAATAGCACTTTTTTCTTGGGTAGCATTGAAGATTGGAAGGAATGTGAAGGATCTGCCTGAATTGGGCCAAACCCGCTGCGTATTCCCCCCTTTTTTTGATCTTAGTCAGCATTATCCAGTTCACAGAACGCTTAGCAAAAGAAAATTCAAAGAAAAATTTTTGTAAATTTTATTTATTATAATATATATATATATATATATATATATATATATATATATATATATATATATATATATATATATATATATATATATACAATGAAAGTATCAAAATAGTTTTCAGCATTTGGTAGAAAAAGCATTTAGCTTTCTTGGAGTAAGTTTAAAAAAGGCATATTCTTGGTACATACCGGGCGTGATTAGTTGAGTTAAGCCATGGTAAATTTCCTTTTTCCTAGTCCATATTTCTTGGGGGACAATTTTTCATCTTCAATCTCGGCTTCGACAAGAATTTGAGTAATTGGTAGTGCCATGTAGTTAAGAAACTCATACGCTTGCTCCTCCGCATTTTATGAGTGGTGTTTTCCCCGAGAGATCCGTTCTCACAATATGGAAAAAACATTTTCCAGAATATCCATTTGATTGCCTTTGCTTCCGAAGAAATACCCATAAGGGGTTCATCAGCAATCGGACTGAGAGCATGTTGGGGGGGAAAAGCTTTTCTTGAAGTGTACGGGCAAAGCTATACAGAGAACAGTTAAGCTAAAATAAATTACGAGCTTCATT
>WNWK01035658.1:0-19629 GCA_009830355.1 Cherax destructor | reverse complement strand
TGTCTGCTGTGTTGCTGCTATTTTCCTGCTGTTTCTGCTGTGTTGCTCATACATCATGCCTGGAGAGCTCAAGTGTCTGCTGCGCTTCAAGAAGCTCACTAGGAGAGTGCTCTAGCACCAAGTAAAGGCTCAAAGTTTGCTGCTGGATATGACTTGTGCAGGTACGTTCACCGAGACCCTCGTTCAAATTCAATTTATCTTGTGCATTAGAAAGGCTCCTCTGGGTCGTATTCAATTACTGTTTCTCTTTTGCATTACACAGGCTCCTCTGACCCTCACTCAAACTCAAATTTCTGTTCTGCATTTGATAGGCCTCTGGACCCTCACTCAAATTCACATTTCCATTGTTCATTACCTTATTTCTTGGATAGGCTTCTCTGGCTCTCACTCAGATTCATATTTTTTATTTATCTTATTATTAGACAATATATTTTACATGTAATAAAAACGTCAGGCACAAGCCACTAATATTCAATGTATTTCTGACTTGATCCAAGGAATTGAAGAATACCTTAACCTTCCTTGTCCTGGCATTTCAAAAATATAATAATGTAACCAGGTCCCATTGGAAATAAGTCACTGGCTTTTGTGGAGAGATATCTAGTGTTACATTTATACTATGATAATTATATAATATTTTTTAGTGAAAATACCATTTATTACCGCCTATAATGTGTTTAATGCAACTATTATAGACTTAAAGACATCTGCATGGCTTTAGTATAAAATAATACTTTTATTCCAGTGCTGAAAGGTGGAAATAAGTCACTTTGACATTTTTTGGCGTTATCTAGGTAATCTACACACATGCTGGAAAATATTAGGACGTGTTTCCATAAGACACCTGCTGTCCTTGTTCCCCCATCAGTAAGAATTGGTACCTGGGTGTTGAGTGGACTGGTGTGGGTCGCATCTGGGGGACAAAATTAAAGGACCCCAGTGTAAATAGACAGTCCTCAATAATGCACAGACTATTGGATTATTCTGGGTGGCTAACCTTGCAGGTTGAAAATCCAAACAAAATCTTATCTAAATTCACCATAATTTGCTATATAATATCTTTATTTTACTCTAGAGTACATTACATGGTATACAGGCCTAGCTGACATCAGTGACATACTACTATATAGAAGTCCCTTTGTTATGCTGAGCATTTGGGCAGATTAGGTCAGTGTCCTAGGATGCGACTCACACCAGTCGACTAACACCCAGGTACCCATTTTACTGATAGAACATAGACAACAGGTGTAGAAACACGTATCATTTCTGCCCTGGCTGGGAATCGAACCCAGGCCCTCGCCGTGTAGACGAGAGCTTTAGCCACCAGTATACAGTGGTACCTCGGGATTACGATATTTTTCGTTCGAGAATGCTGTTCAGTACCATTACCAAACGAATTTATCCCCATAAGGGAATATTGTAAAATAGACTAGTCCTTTTGCACCCCCAAAAATATACCTACAAAAGCATTTAAAAAAATAAACTTACATAAAGGGCGATTTTAGGGACCATGTAACTCGGTACCACTGTATATGGAACCCTAAATAAAAATAAGTAAAGCCATCATGTTAAAAAATATTAGGTCTAGTTACCAGCACTAAATTAGTGGGACTGACTAAAAAAATAAGTTAAATACTGGTCAAGGAGCCGGGCTGCGAGGTGTTGACTCCTTGTAACACCCTCCAGGTATGGTTAATTGAGTTGGACCTGCCTTGCATGATCTGAGGCTTTTGTTCCAGCCAGGCTGTGGTTCGTACGTTGGCCTGCATGCGGTCAGCAGTAACAGCCTGGGTGATCAGGCTCTGATCCAACATGAGGCCTGGTCACAGACTAGGAGCCCCAGAGCGTTGATTCCTGGAATTCTCTCCAGTGTGCACTCTCTCCAGGTATACTTCCTTGAATCAAATGTGATTACCTCCTGTTCCCCAGGTGATCTTAGATCTCTACAGTTTAGCTCTTCCCATGTATGTACTAATTGTGGTTAATACAGATATTTTTAGGAATGTAGGAGTTTTCTAAATTGTGTCAACATGTCACTTTTGTAGGTAATAATGAACGACTGCTCATCAGCAGATTTTGTCGAAGTGCCACGATTGGACAAATTTGCTAAAGTCTTTTAATAAGAAAAAAGGAACACTGCAGCAGGCCTACTGACCCATGCGAGGCAGGTCCATCACTCCCGGCTTAGACCTGACTACCTGGAGTTAACCTCTCAGGTAAACTCTAGGTAAGTAATCCCTTCACTTAAGGAAGGAGCCGTCATAAGACCTAGTAGCACAAGCTAGTCAGATCCAACTCACACCCACCCACACCTACTCATGTATTTATCTAACCTATTTTAAAACTACATGTTTTAGCATCTATGACCGGTACTAAGTTTATTTCCACTCCATCCATAACTATTACCAAACCAGTGCTTTCTATATCCTTCCTGAATCTGAACTTTTCCAACTTGAAACCATCGCTGCGGGAGGTCCTGTCTTGGCTGGATATTTTCAGCACGCTATTTACATTCCTTTATTTATTCCTGTTTTCCTGTTGCTACACCTCAATCATATCCTACTAATTCTACGCCTTTCTAGAGAGTGCAGTTCAGGGCCCTCAGTCTATCCTCATAGGAAGATTTCTGATACATGGGATCAACTTTGTCATCCTCCTCTGTACATTTTCCAGTGCATTTATATCAACTGTCTACGATTGACCAGAACTGTACAGCATAATCTAAATGAGGAGTCTTAAGGATATATAGAGTTGAAGAACAGCCTGAGGACTTCTATTATTTATACTTCTTGATAAGAAGCCAAGGATTCTATTTAGCTTTATTGAACACTTATGCACTGTTGTCTTGATTTCAGATTACTGCTAACTTGAGACTCCTAAATCCATTTTGCAATCACAAGTATTAATTGCAGAGGTTGGTGGATGAGTTTGGTAGGGTATGTAATAGAAGGAATTTAAAAGTGAATATAGGAAAGAGTAAGGTGATGAGGATAACAAAAAATTAGATAATGGAAGATTGGATATCAAATTGGAGGGAGAGAGTATGGAGGAGGTGAATGTGTTCAGATATTTGGGAGTAATAGTTTATTTGGACATGATACAAAGAATTACATTTGGGTTATGAGATTACATAGAGGTGTACATGCCAAAATCCCCTATTATGGGGGCATTTTGGGCAGACCCAAATTAACTTAAAACTAAATGGTAAGAATTTTTGTAAATAGTTTTACAATATGGTTGAGTATTTAAGCTGAGAATTTGAACATAGTTTAGACATGACATTTTGAAACATAGTTTTTGTACTTTTGTCTTCATTATAAAATTAATTAAATCAGATTAAACAAATTAAAGCAGCATTTGTGTTGCAGTAACTCAAATTATATGGTCATTAGATGAGTTACAGACACAATCCTAAATAAGGATACATAAATTATAAGTTCCAACATTTTGTACTAGATTATATTGTCGCTTTTCTTTGAGCAATTAAGTAGGGGTTTTGAGGCTAAATGGTAAGGTATAGACAGTTTTACAATATAAGTATAGTTGAGTATTTAAGCTATGAAATTTGAACATAATTTGAACATAATTTTGAAGTAATAGTTTTATAATTTTGGATAATTTTCAGTTTTATATGTCTACATAAAAGAGGTATTAAATCCAGATTAAACAAATTAAATCAATAATTTGTTTGCAATAACAGTTTATATGGTCATTAGATGAGTTTTGAGCACAAGGGTACGCATGAGGATGGATTTCTTTATATTAGGTTGTTTATACATTATAAGATATAACATGACATATACATTATAGAGAGTGTAAATTCCAGCATTTGTACTAGATTATGTTTGATAAATTATTTTTCTTTAGTGTTTTATAGGGGTTTTAGAGCTAGGGGAGTAACACAGTGAATAAATATTATTTTGAGGCAGTGTAAGTTTAATAATAATAGTTTATTTAGACATGGTACAATGATACATAGTTAGGTAGACATGATGCAATGATACATAGGTATAAATAGGATGTACATGCCAAAAGCCCCTAATATGCTGTGCATTGCGGGCATTCTTAAGATTAATTATTTAGACTACATGGTAAAAAATTATAGTTTGATAATTTATAAAATAAGTATAATTGTGTATCTAAGCTGTAAAATTTGAATATAAGTTACATAATTTATTAATTGTAGCAATGCAACTGAGTGAGTGAGATAACAATTTAAAACAATTAGTTGCATTGCAGTTACAGTTCATGGTCATTATAATACTAAATGTTATAAAAACAATTCCAGCTTAGTATGTATTATTCATAACAGTTTTACATTTAGAAATTGATTAATCAGTTTTTACATTTAAGTGATTATTCTACTTTGTTGGGAATGTTTGATAAGGTGCATTTAGGTTTGTGTGAGAAGGTGGTTTTTAGCATTGTTTTGAATTGGGGTACAGGCAGGGTTTCTTTGGCAATGACAGGTAATGAATTCCAAATTTTCGTGCCTTTTATATGCATTGAGTTTTTACATGAGTATTTAGATGGACACTGGGAACATCGAGTGCTCATGTCTAGTGTTATGGTCATGTGTCCTGTTAAAATTGGTAAGAAGTTTGAGTGGTGGGTTAATATTTGCATAGAGTGTTCTATGTATGTATGCACAGTAAAAGTATGGATTGTCTTATGTAGTGATGAAAGATTTGGTTTAGATATGGTGATGTATTTGTCTGAGTGTGATTTATTATCATTCTAACTGCTATGAGGTAAGGAAGGCTGGTTACTGAACTTGTGCATTATCTTGGATAGTATTTCCATAGTGCTGAGACTTTCTTGAAATTTTATTTGTATATGTGTCTGAAATTTGGGGCCACTGTCAAGATGGATTCTAAGAATTTTCCTCTGTGAGTTTTTGTGATAGGGACCCGTTTATCATTGTAAAAGTGGTGCATTTGTAGCTCTGTTCCAAACTAAATAAAATAGGTTTATCAATACAGTGGACCCTCGGTTAACGAATACCGGAAATCGTGCAATTATGTAAGAAGTATAATTTTGTAAGTTCTTGTGAGTGTATTTTTGGGGTCTGAAATAGACTTAACCTACGTGAAATTTTTCCTTAAGGGAGTAAATTCGTTCGGTAATGGCATGAGCAGACTTCAGGGTGAAGTTTTTTACGAAACTCGGGGGTCCACTATGCCAGTGAGTAAGTTTGTTAGTCATCATCCAGGTAGATATTTTCTGCAATTCAGTATTTTACAGTGTTGGCTAGTATGTCTGGGCTTGGGTGAGAGATAACGTATGTAGTGTCATCTGCAAATAGTATGGGTTTGAGTAGTTGAGATGCATTTGGTAGGTCGTTAATGTAAATGAGAAGAAGTGGGCCAAGAACACTTCCCTGTGGGACACCTACTGTAATAGTTTGTGATGGTAGAGCTAAGCTCCATTTATTAATACACACATATTGGTTTCTGTTGCTAAGGTATGATTTTAGGTATTTGAGAGAGAGTGCCCTCTTATACCATAGATAATTTTAGGTGTAACAGATCATGGTCAAAAGCTTCACGTAAATCAATGAAGATATCCACTGGGATTTCTTTTTCTCAAGAGCGGTGTAAATTATTTCTAGCATGTGTATAATTTGCATCATTTGTATTTTTATTAGGCCTGAATCCAGAATTGACAGTGGTTAGTACGTTGTTGGAGGTGAGGAGTTAGATATACAAACAAACAAACAAACAAACAAATTTTATTTCTTTGGGAGGTTACATGGGTATAAATTACAATGTAAATTGGGGCGGAGAGCCACGACATGCCATGGCTTTGGGGGAGCTTATTCAGTCCTTAAAACTAGTATTTAATATTAGAAAATTTATTGAGTTTATTCTAGTTAAAATTATTTTCAAAAAATTAAAAATTGATGAAATTTTTTTTAAAATTATTATATAATGATATTAGATCAGTTGTTACAGGTGTTAGATTCTTGAATGATAATATGGAATTGAGATTATCTTGGAAAATAACATTGAGCTTTTTTGACATTAACATAATATGAGTAAAATAATAGTAACATTTTTTAAAAAAATTGAGATTATCGTATGGGAAAATAACAATGAGCATTTTTCAAAGTAGTTTATAGCATGATCATTTGGGTTTGGGTGAGTAGGTGGTTTTGAGTTGAGTTTTAAATTGATTTTAGACAAGATTATCTTAATATTTACGGGTAATGAATTAGATTTGGGGCCCTTTATGTGCATAAAATTTTTTACATAGGTTGTAGAACAGGGGGTAACAAAAGTATCTGTGTCTGTGTTGGGGTAGGGTCCTATTGGGAGGAGAGTTTACAGAGGGTTTTATTAGAGTGTAAAGTTTTATATATGTATGGGCAAAGGAAGTTGAATGTTCTTACGGTGAGTAGTTTGAGACTTTTGAATATTGGTGGAGTAGCTGTCTAGAGTGGGAATTTGTATCATTCTGACTGGGGCCCTTTTTGGGTTGTGTTATGAGTGGTCAAAGGTGATTTAACGTTGTTGATCCCCATGCACAGATTCCATAGGTGAGATACGGGTAGATAAGTGAATGATATAGTGCAAGGAGAGCTGATTGAGGTACATAATAGCGATCTTTGATAATATGCCTACTGTCTTCGAGATTTTCTTGGAAATTTTTTGTATATGTGTTTGAATTTAAGCTACTGTCAAGGTGGATTCCTGGGAATTTTTTCCCTCTGTGAGTCTTGTGATGGGTGTACCATTAATGTTATGTTATGGAACATTTGTGACTTTGCTTCCAAACTGTATGAAGTAGGTCTTGTCAGTATTGAGAGTAACTTTGAGTCGTCATCCATGTTGATATTTTCTGAAATCGGCATTAACAGTGTTGGCCAGTATAACTGGATTTGGGTGAGAAAAGCAATTTTTTTTGCAAAAAAAATGGGTTTGAGAAGTTGTGATGCTTTGTGGGTCATTTATGTAAATGAGGAATAGGAGTGGCCCCCTTTTGGGGGACCCTGAAAGGTTTGGGAAGGTTCCTCCTTTTGTCCCGTATTGGCTTCTTTGGTGAGGATGTTTTTAGGTGTTGGGGGGGCCTAACCATAGTGTGCAATTTTGAGCAGTAAATCAGGGTCACTGTATAAAAAGCTTTGGGAGATCAATGAAGATTCCCAGGGGATTTTTTTTGGTGTATTATTAACTCCCAACATGTGGTTACTCGTTTTGAAAGAAAGGAAGGGAAAAAGAGGATAAGATGGGATTTTTAAAGGGGGGGGTTTTTGCCAAATTTTGGGGAAAACTTGGGGAAACTTTTTTAAAAAAGGGTAAAAGGTTTTTGGGATTAGGGTTTGGAAAAGGATATTTAGGGGGTGAGCGGGGCAGATGTTGTGTTGGTGGGGTTTTTGAAAGGGAAAGTTTTTAAAGGTGGGGGTGGTTGACTTGGTGGGGGGTTTTTCCAAAAAAGTGGAGAAGAAAGTAATGGGGTGTTAAAAGGGGTGGGAAAGAAAAAGGGGGTTTTCACTGGTTTTTATTGGCTTGGGAATTGGGGGTTGGGGGTTGTGGATATTTAGGGTTGTGAAAAAAAAAAGTAATTAAAAGGAAAAGGTGATGGGAAAAAAAAATAGAAAAGGGGGTTTTTTAGGGGGAGTTGAATAATTTTTCAAAAGGGGTGGATGTCAGCAGATGGGTATATGAAGGATAAGGTGAATCATAAAATTTAAAAGGGGGGAAAAAGGTGAGTGGTCCCTGAGGAGCTTTTTATCCATGAAAGCAAAAGGGGAATGTATGAGAGTATAGTTATCCCAACTTTTATATGGGGGGAGACAGGGGTTGTGAATGTTCAACAAGGAGAAGGCTTTAGGCAGTGGAGATGTCATGTCGGGAGGGCAATGTGTGGTGTGAATATAACGAGAATCCGTAGTTTGGAGATTGGGAGGGTGGGATTACCAAAACTATTATCCAGGAGCTGAGGAGGGGTTTTGAGATGGTTTGGACATATAGAGGGATGGAACAAAATGAATGACTTCGAAGGTAAAAATCTGTAGGGGAGGGAAGGGGGTAGGGGTCGGCCTAGAAAAGGTTGGAGGGGGGGGGAAAGGAGGTTTTGTGGAGGGGCTTGCTTCGAGCAAGTGTGCGTGAGTTGTTAGATATTAGCGAATGGAGATAAAGGGTTTTTTTGGACTTGAGGGCTGTTGGAGGAGGCAAGGTAACATTTATAAAGGGTTTTTGGGGAACCGGCAGGCCGGACTTGTTTCCCTGGAGGGGGGAAGTACAGTGTCTGCACTATGAAGGAGGGGGAAGTTCATTTTGTAGCTTTTTAAGCATGCTTCTGGCAAGACAGGATGGAATGAATGATGATGAAAGTTTTTCTTTTTCAGGCCACCCTGCCTTGGTAGGAAACGGCCTATGTGTTAATAAAAAAATAAATAAATAGTAATACAGTGGACCCCGGTTTACGTACTGCACAAAACTCGACCCATTATGTAAGAGTATTTTTGTAAGTGCTTTTGTAAGTGTATTTTTGGGGGTGTAAAAGGACTAATCTAATTTACATTATTCCTTATGGGAATAAATTTGTTTGGTAACGGCACTCAAACAGCATTCCGGAACGAATTTTAACAGGACACATGACCATAACACTAGACACAGATCACTCCTCGATGTTCCCCGTGTCCATCTAACACTATGTAAAAACTCAATGCATATAAAAGGCACAAAAATTTGGAATTCATTACCTGTCATTGCCAAAGAAACCCTGCCTGTACCACAATTCAAAACGATGCTCAAAAACCACCTTCTTGCCCAAACCTAAATGCACAATATCAAACATTCCCAACAAAGTATAATAATCACTTAAATGTAAAAACCTGATTACTCACTTAAATGTAAAAACCTGTTATGAATAATACATACTAAGCTAACTGTTTCTATAACATTTACATTATAATAACCACGTAAACTGTAACTGCAATGCAACTAATTGTTTTAAATTGTTATCTCACTCAATTAATTGCATTGCTACAATCAATAAATTATTATGTTCAACTTATACTCAAATTTTACAACTTAGATACACAATTATACTAATTTTATAAATTATCAACCATAACTTTTTACCATGTAGTCTAATATTAATTAATCTTAAGAATGCTCACAATGCACAGCATATTAGGGCTTTCTTTTGGCATGTACATCTCTTTTATACCAAACTATGTATCATTGTATCATGTCTACCTTACTATGTATCATTGTACCATGTCTAAATAAAAATTATTATTATTATTAATTATTATTATTATTATTATTATTAACCGGGGGTCCACTGTAATAATAATAATATGCATAATAATAATCCATGTATAATAATAATGTACTATAATAATGTACTACTATAGGTAGTAGGTTGGTAGTCAGCAACCACCCAGGGAGGTACTACCGTCCTGCCAAGTGAGTGTAAAATGAAAACCTGTATTTGTTTTACATGATGGTAGGATTGCTGGTGTCTTTTTTCTGTCTCATAAACATGCAAGATTTCAGGTACGTCTTGCTACTTCTACTTACACTTTTCCTTTCATATCCATGGGGAAGTGGAATAAGAATCTTTCCTCCGTAAGCCATGCGTGTTGTAAAAGTCAACTAAAATGCCGGGAACAATGGGCTAGTAACCACTTTTCCTGTATAGCTTACTAAAAAGAAAAAGATTACCGTCAAAGTGGGATGTCTGAATGTGCGTGGATGTTGTGTGAATGATAAGAAAGAGATGATTGTAGATGTTATGAATGAAAAGAAGCTGGATGTCCTGGCTTTAAGTGAGACAAAGCTGAAGGGGGTAGGAGAGTTTCAGTGGGGAGAAATAAATGGGATTAGGTCAGGGTTTTCAAATAGAGTTAGAGCTAAAGAAGGAGTGGCAATAATGTTGAATAATCAGTTATGGCAGGTAAAGAGGGGAAAATAAATGTATAAATTCAAGGATTATGTGGAGTAAAAAAAAGGTTGGATGTGAAAAGTGGGTTATAGTAAGTGTTTATGCACCTGGAGAAGAGAGAAGTGTAGAGGAGAGAGAGAGATTTTGGGAAATGTTGAGTGAGTGTGTGGGGAGTTTTGAACCAAGTGAGAGAGTAATTGTGGTTAGGGATCTTAATACTGAAGTGGGTAAAAATGTTGTGGAGGGAGTAGTAGGTAAATTTGGGTCAGGGTAAATGTAAATGGGGAACCATTAACCCTTTGAGGGTCGAGAGGCCCTCTCCCAAACTTGTTCTCAGGGTCGAAATGTTTCAGAAAAAATAAAAATTATTTTTCTTATGAAATGATAGATAATCTTTTTCCGATCACAACGCCACCAAAATTATGAAATTTGATGGAAAACTAACGGAGTTATGCTCTCCAAGTTAGCAGTATCGATGACATTTACGCGTCGGCGATTTCGCCAATTTGAGCCCTATTTTCGGCAAATTCCAATGTTTCAGTCTACTAAAATTATAGCTATTTCGCTAGAACTCTATTTCTTCTATCGATTGAGTACAAGAAACCGTCTACTTACCAATTGCAACTAACCAAAATAGTGGTCAGAAAATGGCAATTTGGCCAATTTCACACAAATTTCAAATGATGCCAATTTCAAAATAGGGTCCAGAATAAACAATGCAGACATTCCTGGCACTAAAATAACATCTTCTCTGTTCATTAGTCACGTCATCAGGCGCCTTTTACATTACTTTTGCTTTCGATTTTGAATTTTTATTCTCACAAAAAATAGAAGATTTACTGTTATGCATACAACTGCATCATTGTAGAAACAGTATAAATAATATCAGTGCACTTGTGCAAGAATAAGACATGCCAGTTGATGTGTATTGGACGCATGGTGTGATTTGTTTACTCTTGAACATCGACAAAAATCGAACATTTTCGCTACTTTGCGCTCAGTTTCAAGGTACTTGTCATCGTAAAACCAATCAAAATCATCACCATATCTGTAGTATATCTTCCATTCTATCGAATGAGACCAAAAAAAAAACAGAATTCAACCATAAATACCATACGAAAATACACCCGAAAGTCACTGTTTTAACCCTTTCAGGGTCCAAGGGGGGTCTCTGAATCTCGTTCTCAGGGTCCATGAATTTCAAAAAAAAAAAAATTATTTTTTCTTATGAAATGATATTTTTTTTCTAAATCTAATAGGCTAAAAAATACATTTTTGCGATCAATACTCACCGAGATATAGAGATTTGAAGTTGACGAAAATGGAGCGTGTCGGCAACATCGCCGACTGCCGGTCACCCGGTAATATTTTTTTTTCTTTCTTGGACTTGTTTTCTGATCGAATTTTGTTTTTTTTGTTGCAAATAACTTTTATGGCCTGTGAGACCAATATAAGTGCTGTTTTTCAAATATTCACTCACTATTTATTACACAATATTCACATGAAGTTTCTTTCACTAATTTGTTTACACAATGTATTTACAAATTTTTACAATAACAAATATTAGTTATTTATATTGTTCAATCATATATATACATACATAGAGTCACTGGACATGTTTCTAGAAGTTCTGCAGCCTGTGGAAGTCTCTGAAACATGGTTCCATGCACAGAGGTGTTTCACATTCCACACACATAAAACGAGTGTCTTTGCGTTGTTGTGGGCGTTTTTTTTGTATGTGCACAGACAAAACACCTCTTCTGAGCATTTTTCTTGCAAGCAGTAGCAGGCACTTTTGTTAGGAAGTGTTCACCACCAAGCCTCAGACGAGAGGGTAGGTGTTGATGACTTGGTGTTGGGCGTGTTTCTATTGCAGGTGTTGCTCCTTGGTACTTGAATATTATTTGTCTGATGACAGACAAACAAAAATCGCCATATGGTGGTTTGTTTGTGGTCTTCAACTTATAGATATTATAAGCATTGAGCATGGTAATGTCCAGAATGTGAAAAAAGAGTTTTATGTACCACTTGTAACTCTTGCGAACACAATCAGCAAACCCAATCTGCATGTCACATTTGTCCACTAAGCGCATATTGAGAGTGTAGTCAATCACAGCTGCAGGTTTTAGAACGGGTTCATCGGTCTCTACTCACCCTGCCAGTGTCTGTCATTTCGTTAGGGTGAATAGATGACAACAGTGTGACATCTCGTTTGTCATGCCACCGAAATGCCATGATGTCATTGGCAGCAAACGCTTGCACCTGACCTCTACGAGTGCCAGCACTGAACCTAGGCATATGCTTACGATTTGCACGCACTGTACCGCACACATCTGTCAAGTTCACTCGCAAAAAATCACTGAGGGAGAGGCTTGTGTACCAGTTATCAGTATATAATATATGCCCCTTACCAAGATATGGTTCCATCATTGTTCTAACCACATCACCAGAGATACCCAATAACCTCCTGGTATCTTGCAATGTATAACTTCCGGTGTACACAATAATATCCAATACAATACCACTGGAGCAATCACAAAGCACAAACAACTTTATACCAAAGCGTTTCCACTTGCTTGGTATATACTGCTTGAACGACAGTCTACCTTTGAACAGAATCAGTGACTCATCAATAACAAGCTTCCTGAAGGGATAAAAATGCATATTGAATTTTCTTCAGATACAGAAACACATTTCTAATCTTATATAACCTGTCGTTTCTGTCAGGGGTGGTTTTGTCTGAAAAGTGTAGCATCCTCAGCAGTAGCACAAATCGATTCACTGATATTATATCACTGAAACCTGGTGTTGTAATCAGGCGGTCTGTCGACCAGTATGATTTGACACTGTGCTTATAAACATGAGGCATAAGCATTATTGTGGCAAAGAACAAGTACATCTCAGCCACAGTTGCCTCTTTCCACCTGTTGAGGCGTGATGTTGGTGAAAGTATTGTGTTTGCCATGGTGTACTGTAGTATCTGTTGCTTTCCCCGACAATAATATCCATCAGAGGTTCATCAAAGAATAATTCAAAGCATTCCAGTTCACTGGCATTGTTCCCAAGTGGACAAGATGGGCATATTCCACATTGACTTTCATCAAACTGATGAGGACTGGGAATAAAATTGTCAGCTTGCCAATCCCAGGTGCGGTCTGCTGGTGGGTACTGGATATTTACAGGTGGTTGTGGGGGTTGTGGAAGTGGAGGTTGTGGTTGTGGGGGTTGTGGGAGTGGAGGTTGTGGTTGTGGGGTTGGTGGTGGGTGAGGGTTGCCTTTGTTGTAGCTGAGCTGACTCAGCGGCCGGTGCCAGCATGGTCCACTGCTGGTGCCTCGCGCCTGGCACCACCACCACTACCACTAACAGATGCTTCGCATTTCTCATTCCAATTGCAACACTATCATTGTCATTTTCACTATCACTTCCTGTTGTACCCCACGGGATGTACTCCGAGATGTACTCCTTCCCTTGGAACAGCATATGGCACGCTACCAGAGCGCATATAATGTCGTATATACTGACGCTTCACTGGAGAATATTCCACACCACTCTCGCTACTGGAACTGTTTTGAAGAGCTTGGAGTTCATATTCACTATCACTATCATCACCATTGCTCACATCAGAGTCTGGGATATGAGTAAATAACAGTTTCCTCTTTCGTTCTGGTACAAATGAGCGTGAACAAGATGCCACAGCACCGGAGGTGGAGGGCTGAGGGTCGTCTGGGTTTTCCTCAATATTACCGGTATTATGATCATTAGTTTCGGTCACAACTGCCTCAAAACCTTGAAACTCATCACCACTGACACTCCCATCGGTGTTAGAACTGTCACTGGGGAACAAAAGAGTCCCAATTCGCCGAGGAGTGAGGAGTTTCTTACCGCCAGGCATGGTGAAAAATGTGTACTAACATGGCGTTCCCACAATGTACCACTGGCTCCCCGATTTTTTTCCTACTGCGCACACTGACAACGCAGACCCATTCTCTTACCATTAGGCCTACCAGCCATTTCCGCTTAATTTGAAGGCTAGGAATTTATGCGTACTAGTACGTCAATAACCCCAGCGCGTAAGCTGTACTAGTACGTCAATAACCCTGAAAGGGTTAAACAAAAAAAACGGTCAGAGTTTTTTTTCTCTCATTATGCACTTCGTGCTTCAGGATTTTTTTTTATACTGCGCACACTGACCACGCAGACCCATTCTTTCATATGTAGGCCTACCAGCTTTCTTCCACCAGATATGAAGGCACTAGAATTTAGGCGTACAAGTACGTGACCGACCCTGGCTGCACTGACGTACTAGTACGGGACCGACCCTCAAAGGGTTAATTGAACTATGTGTAGAAAGAGGTTTGGTAATAAGTAATACATATTTTATGAAAAATAGGATAAATAAATATACAAGGTATGATATAGCACGTAAGGAAAGTAGTTTGTTGGATTATGTATTGGTGGATAAAAGGTTGATGGGTAGGCTTCAGGATGTACATGTTTATAGAGGGGCAACGGATATATCGGATCATTATTTGGTTGTAGCTACAGTTAGAGTAAAAGGTAGATGGGACAAAAAGAAAATGGCAACAGCAAGTAAGAGAGATGTAAAAGTGTATAAACTAAGGGAGGAGGAAGTTAGGGTGAGATATAAGCAACTATTGGCAGAAAGGTGGGCTAGTGCAAGTATGAGTAGTGGGGTTGAAGAGAGTTGGGATAGTTTTAAAAATGCAGTATTAGAATGTGGGGCAGAAGTTTGTGGCTATAGGAGGTGGGTGCAGGAGGAAAGAGGAGTGAGTGGTGGAATGAAGAAGTAAAGGGTGTGATAAAAGAGAAAAAGGTAGCTTATGAGAGGTTTTTACAAAACAGAATTGTTAATAGAAGAGAAGAGTATATGGAGAGTAAAAGAAAGGTGAAGAGAGTGGTGAGAGAGTGCAAAAGAAGAGCGGATGAAAGAATGGGAGAGGCTCTGTCAAGAAATTTTGCTGAAAACAAGAAAAAAATTTTGAGTGCGATAAACAAGGTAAGAAAGCCTAGGGAACGAATGGATTTGTCAGTTAAAAACAGAGTAGGGAGTTAGTAGATGGGGAGCTGGAGGTATTGGGTAGATGGCGGGAATGTTTTGAGGAACTTTTAAATGTCGATGAAAAAAGGGAGGCGGTAATTTCATGTACTGGCCAGAGAGGTACAACATTGTTTAGGAGTGAAGAAGAGCAGGATGTGAGTGTGGGGAGGGTGTGAGGCATTACGTAGAATGAAAGGGGTAAAGCAGCTGAACTGACAGGATCATGAAAGAAATGTTAAAAGCAGGGGGATATAGTGCTGGAGTGGTTGGTATTTTTGTTTAATAAATGTATGAAAGAGGGGAAGGTACCTAGGGATTGGCAGAGAGCATGTATAGTTCCTTTTATATAAAGGGAAGGGGATAAAAGAGAGTGTAAAAATTATTGGGGAATAAGTAGTAGGTTGGTAGACAGCAACCGCCCAGGGAGGTACTACCGTCCTGCCAAGTGAGTGTAAACGAAAGCCTGTAATTGTTTTACATGATGGTAGGATTGCTGGTGTCTTTTTCTGTCTCATAAACATGCAAGATTTCAGGTACATCTTGCTACTTCTACTTACACTAGGTCACAGTACACATTCATGTCCAAGCATATATATACACACCCTCTGGGTTTTCTTCATTTTCTTACTAGTTCTTGTTCTTATTTCCTCTTATCTCCATGGGGAAGTGGAACAGAATTCTTCCTCCGTAAGCAATGCATGTCGTAAGAGGCATTAAATGCCGGGAGCAAGGGCTAGTAACCCCTTCTCCTGTATATATTACTAAATGTAAAAGAAGAAACTTCGTTTCTTTTGGGCCACCCTGCCTCGGTGGGAAACGGCGACGTGTTGAAAGAAAGAAGTTTACTGAGTATACCAGGTAAAGTGTATGGCAGGGTTATTATTGAAAGAATTAGAGGTAAGACAGAGAGTAGGATTGCAAATAAGCAAGGAGGCCTTAGAGTGGGTAGGGATGTGTAGATCAAGTGTTTACAGTGAAGCATATATGTGAACAGTATTTAGATAAAGGTAGAAAGTTTTCATTGCATTTATGGATTTAGAAAAGGCATATGATAGAGTGGATAGGGGAGCAATGTGGCAAATGTTACTGAAGGCTGTAAAGAGTTTTTATAAGGATAGTGAGGCTCAGGTTAGGTGTGTAGAGAGAGGGAGATTACTCCGTAAAAGTAGGTCTTAGGCAGGGATGTGTAATGTCACCATGGTTGTTTAATATATTTATAGATGGGATTGTAAAAGAAGTAAATGCTAGGGTGTTGGGGAGAGGGTGGATTAAATTATGGGAATTAAATGCAAAATGGGAGTTGACACAGTTACTTTTTGCTGATGATACTATGCTTATGGGAGATTCTAAAGAAAAGTTGCAAAGGTTAGTGGACGAGTTTGGGAGAGTGTATAAAGGTAGAAAGTTGAAAGTGAACATAGATAAGAGTAAGGTGATGAGGGTATCAAACGATTTAAATAAAGAAAATTGGATATCACATTGAAAGAGGGATTATGGAAGAAGTAAATGTTTTCAGATATTTGGGAGTTGACGTGTCAGCGGATTGGTTTATGAAGGATGAAGTTAACCATAGAATTGATGAAGGAAAAAAGGTGAGTGGTGCGTTGAGGTATCTGTGGAGACAAAAACGTTATCCATGGAGGCAAAGAAGGGAATGTACGAAAGTACAGTGGTCCTCGGTTTTCGAAAATTCGTTCCAGAATGCTGCTCAAGTGCCATTACTGAACGAATTTACTTCCTTAAGAAATAATGTCACGTAGGTTAGTCTCATTTCAGACCCCAAAATACACTTGCAACAGCACTTACAAAAATACACTTACATAAATGTTCCGAGTTTGGAGATGCACGAAACCGAGGGACCACTGTATAGTGGTATCAACACTCTTATATGGGTGTGAAGCATGGGTTGCAAATGCTGCAGCGAGGAGGAGGCTGGAGGCAGTGGAGATGTCCTGTCTAAGGGCAATGGTGGTGTAAATATTATGCAGAAAATTGGGAATATGGAAATTGGGAGAAGGTGTGGAATTACTAAAAGTATTTGTCAGAGGGCAGAAGAGGGGTTGTTGAGGTGGTTTGGTCATTTAGAGAGAATGGATCAAAGTAGAATGACTTGGAGAGCGTATAAATCTGTGGGGGAAGGAAGGCGGTAGTGGTCGCCCTAGAAAAGGTTGGAGGGAGGGGTAGAGGGGGTTTTTGTGGGCGAGGGCTTGACTTCCAGCAAGCATGTGTGAACATGTTAGATAGGAGTGAATGGAGATGAATGGTTTTTGGGACCTGACGAGCTGTTGGAGGTGAGCAGGGTAACATTTTGTGAAGGGATTCAGGGAAACCAGTTAATTGATTTAGTTGGACTTGAGTCCTGGAAATGGAAGTACAATGCCTGCACTTTAAAGGAGGGGTCTGGGATAGGACAGCTGGGAGGGACTATTCTCAGCTGTCGTATTGAGCCCCTCTGCAAAGACAGTGATTATGTATGAGTGTGGTGAAAGTGTTGAATGATGATGAAAGTATTTTCTTTTTGGGGATTTTCTTTCTTTTGGGTCACCCTGCCTCGGTGGGAGACGGCCGACTTGTTGAAAAACAAAAAATAATAATTATAATAATAGATGGCTTCAAAAGGCCGTCACTAGATGGCATTGAATACCACAACAATGCTGGAGCGGTTATGGCTGCTTTCCCCTTGTCACATAATGACATACGTACAGTGGACTCCCGCCTAACGAGACCGGAAATCGTACAGTTATGTAAGTATAATATTGTAAGTGCTTGTGGAAGTGTATTTTTGGGGGTCTGAAATAGACTAACCTACGTGACATTATTTCAAGGAAGTAAATTGTTCGGGAATGGCACTTGAGCAGGCTTCTGGAATGAATTTTGCTCGTTAGGCGGGGGTCCACTGTATTTTATTCATTCTAGAGTATATATCAGGTTTCTATGTTATTTATATTGTTTATTATGTCATATTAGATGAATTGTGATAGATAAATAAGCTGTAGAGATGATGATGGCCGCCATGCCGCCACAAAATAATGACATACAGTGGACCCCCCGGCTAACGATCACCCCGGGAAAACGTACAATTATGTAAGTATAATATTGTAAGTGCTTGTGGAAGTGTATTTTGGGGTCTGAAAGACTAACCTACGTGACATTATTTCTTAAGGAAGTAAATTGTTTGGTAATGGTACTTGAGCAGGCTTCTGCAATGAATTTTGATCGTAGCCGGGGTCCACTGTATTTTATTATTCTAGAGTATATATAGGTTTCTGTGTTATTTATACAGGTCCTCGACTTTCGGTCATAATCTGTTCCAGGAGCTAGACCTAACTCGAATTGTTCGAAAGTCAAACCCTTATTTCCCATAAGAAATAATGTAAATACAATTACTGTAATACGTTTCCACCCAAAAAAATTCACAAAATATTCATTTTTAAAGAATAAATAGTGTACTATAGTTTTACATACAGAAAACAATGAGAAATAAATATAAAGCACTAATTATAATGGACAAATGAACAGTTAAATGTTTTACCTTTATTGAAGACTCTTTTGGGATGAGATAGTCGGAGAGTTTGTTTGGAGGCAGGACAAGATAGTCCTTCAAATGACAATAAATCAACTTACAGCTTATTTATTAGCACAATTCATTTAATATGACATAATAAACAGTATTAATAAATAAACATTATATAAACTCTAGAATGAATAAAACACGCATTACAATGTAAGGACTTTAGTGTGTTTGTTGTTGATGGGTATAAGGGCCACTGACCAGAAGCCGTGGGGTGGTTGGTGGCAGAAAGCCCCCACCACTATTCACACAAACAATGGCATAATTTATAAATAAGAAATATTTAACTTTAATTTATAAATAAGAAATATTTACACTTTAATTTATAAAAAGAAATATTCACCTTATATAAATAAGAAATATTTACACTTACCTTGGAGGGATGGGGCAGAGGGCGGCGCCTTGTCAGTGCCCCTATATTCCCAAACAACATTGTAGGAGTTAAGTTTCGGTTGTCATTTTCTTTTTTAATCGCAACTTACTTAAGTAAGAAGTTTATTCAGGATACACAAATCCAGTTACAAAAACATACATAGCAGCATACAGTGGGCCCTGAGTTTCGAACCCGGGAAAACGACATTTAAAGTATAATATTATAAGTGTTGTGGAAAAGTATTTTTGGGGGTCTGAAATAGACAACCTACGACTTTTTTCTTAAGGGGGTAAATTGTCGGAAGGCACTTGAGCAGACTTCAGGAGTGAAGTTTTTAAACTGGGGTCCAATTAAGAAAATTTGGATAATAAGAAAGTCAGACAGAGTAACTTATTTCCATTGCTAACGTTATTAATGCTACACTTTATTGCTGGCTGGTGCTATAGTTTATCGACTTAGAACTTCTTGGGCCCATGGGACTTATTTCACAGGACAATCACTAAACCAGCAAAAACACAAAAATTTATTGTGAAATGTTTGAATGGCCGCCCCTGGGAAGTTTGGTTAATAGAAACAACGTGATTTCACAATGCCTGGGGCTGCCAGGTGCAAGGAGGGGTCTGGACCCGGACCGATAGTCGAGGGAATGACCGGTTGGCGAGGGAAAATTTGACCGGCCATCGAAACTTGAAATAGATAGTCGGACCGACCAAAGTCGAGGGACCACT
>WNWK01035657.1:0-19630 GCA_009830355.1 Cherax destructor | reverse complement strand
CCACTTCCAAGACTCAAGTCTGAATACAGTGGACCCCTGGATTACGTGATTAATCCATTCCAGAGGCCTTAACTTAAACTGAAAATAATGTAATCCGAATCTATTTTCCCCATAAGAAATAATGGAAATTAAATTAATCCGTTTGACACCCAAAAGTGTTAAAATAAATATTGTTTCCACATTAAATTACACAGAAAAGAATGAGATATAAAGTACATAAAACAGTAATAGCTTGACACTTACCTTTATTAAAGAGTTGTTGATGTGTGGAAAGAGGGGAGAGGAAGGAGTAGTAAATCCAATTAATCCGTTCCAGACACCCAAAAATATTTAAAAAAAAAAAAAAATTTTAAAGAATAACTATAGCTTTACATTCACAAAACAATTATAAATACAGTGGTACCCCGAGTTTCAGCCATACAGTGGTCCCTTGGTTTTCGTGTTTAATCCGTTCCAGAGGGATCGACTAAAACCAAAATCGACAAAAACCAAAACCATTTTCCCCATAAGAAATAATGTAAATTCAATTAATCCATTCCAGACACCCAGAAGTATTAAAATTTTTTTTTTGGGGCCTTAAAGATAGATTTGCATGCACAAAAGAATGAACATTCAGCATGATACTTACCTTTATTGAAGACTGATGTTGCTGGATGGAAGACAGGGAGGAGGGAAGAGGGGAGAGGCTATTCTTTGGAAGGGGAATCCCCCTCCATAAGGACTCTAGGTACCAAGTCCTTATCTGGGGTCACTTCCCTTCTTTGTCTTTTACTGCCACTAGGACCAGCTTGAGAGTCACTGCACACCTGTGGCACTAAATATTTCTCCAGAGAGCTCTGTTGCTGGCATCTCTTTATAATGTCCCTAAAAATGGGACAAGAGAGTGTCATTGTACATGTTGCCGACAAGGATTGCAACATCTTTGTCAGGGTTATGTTACTCTACAAATGAATGCACCTCACTCCACTTTGCACAAATGTCCTTAATCTTTGAAGAAGGCACCTTACATCTCTCTTCCTCCTTCATTGAAGCAATTTCTTGAGTTCTTTTTTGATGGTGTTGCAGCTCAAACTCTTGCAGCTCTTCAGTGGTTAGATCTTCATTGTGGTCCTCCACCAACTCTTCCACATCCTGTCCACTCACATCCATCCCCATGCAATTCCCCAATGCCACAATACTTTCCACAACTTCCATAGGCTCCTCAGAGTCAGCCCCAAACCCTTCAAAATCCCTCTCTGGGACAGAATCTAGCCACAACTTTCTCCAAGCAGAGTTCATCGTCCTGGAAGTCACTTCCTGCCAAGCTTTATCTATAAGGCCTATGCAATGGAAGATATTGAAGTGATCCTTCCAGAACTCTCTTAGGGTCAATTTAGTGTCTGAGGTCACATCAAAGCACCTTTGAAACATTGCTTTGGTGTACAGTTTTTTGAAGTTTGCAATGATCTGCTGGTCCATGGGCTGGATGAGAGGAGTGCTGTTAGGAGGCAAGAACTTCACTGTTACAAAACTGAATTCCTTAGACAATTGGTCTTCCAAGTCTCGAGGATGAGCAGGAGCATTGTCCATTACCAGGAGGCACTTGAGTCCCAATTTCTTTTCCAGGAGGTAGTTCTTCACACTCAGGCCAAACACTTGATTAAACCATTCCAGGAAAATTTCCCTCGTGACCCATGCCTTAGGGTTAGCCTTCCACATCACACAATTTACTCTTGGCAACACTGTATTTCTTGAACACTGGGATTTTCAGAGTGATACACGAGTAACGGCTTCGCTTTGAAATCCGCTCTGTATAACCCTTGTGGTTTAGCGCTTCTTTTGATTATAATAATAATTCGCTTTGAAATCTCCACTAGCATTACCACACAACATAAGAGTTAGCCTGTCTTTCATAGGCTTGTGTCCTGGCATTGCCTTTTCCTCCTGCGTGATGTAGGTCCTCCTTGGCATTTTCTTCCAAAACAGGCCTGTTTCGTCACAATTAAACACTTGTTCAGGTTTGAAATTTTCAGCCTCTACATATTCTTTGAATTCACGAACAATTTTCAGCCGCATGTTTGTCTGAACTGGCACCCTCACCATGCCTTACAACACTGTGTATGCCACTTCGCTTCTTGAAGTTTTCGAACCAGCCTTTCCTGGCCTTAAATTCATCAACATCAACAATGGTTTCAGGCATTTTCATGACAAGATCGGCATGCAACTGCCTTGTTTTTTCACAAATTATTGACTGCACAACACTATCACCCACTAGCAGCTTTTTGTTTATCCACACCAACAACAATTTCTCCATATTTTCAATTGATTGTGATCTCTGTTTTGTTATCGTATTCACCCCTTTCGCAACATTAGCTTCCATGATTTCTTTTCTCTTCGCCACAATGGAACCGATGGTTGATGGGGCCTTATTGTATATCCTGGCGAGCTTGGCAATACATACGCCACTATCATTTTTCTATTAGTCAACCCTCCGTTTTCGTGCTTAATCCGTTCCTGAGGGATCGACTAAAACTGAAACACACGAAAACTGAAACCATTTTCCCCATAAGAAATAATGGAAATTCAATTAATCCGTTCCAGAAACTCAGAAGTTTGAAAAAATGAATGAACTCAATGTGACACTTACCTTTATTGAAGACTGATGTTGCTGGATGGAAGAGAGGGTGGAGGGGAGAGGGAAGATACCCTAATTTTTGGAAGGGAAATCTCCCTTCATAAGGACTCCAGGTACCAAGTCCTCATCTGGGGTTACTTCCCTTCTTTGTCTTTTAATCCCACTAGGACCAGCTTGTAAGTCACTTCACACCTGTGGCACTAAATATCTGTCCAGAGAGCTCTGTGTCTGGCATCTCTTTAAAATGTCCCTAAAATGGGAAAAGAGATTGTCATTGAACATGTTGATGAGATGGATTGCAACATCTTTGTCAGGGTGATGTTCCTCCACAAATGAATGCACCCTACTCCACATTGCACAAAACTCCTTAATCTCTGAAGGCACCTTACATCTCTCTTCCTCCTTCATTGAAGCAATTTCCTGAGATCTGCTTTGATGGTGTTGCAGCTCAAGCTCTTGCAGCTCTTCAGTGGTTAGATCTTCATTGTGGTCCTCCACCAACTCTTCCACATCCTGGCTACTCACATCCAACCCCATGCAATTCCCCAATGCCACAATACTTTCCACAACTTCCATAGGCTCCTCAGGGTCAGCCCCTAACCCTTCAAAATCCCTCTCTTGGACAGAATCTGGCCACAACTTTCTCCAAGCAGAGTTCATCGTCCTGGAAGTCACTCACTGCCAAGCTTTATCTATAAGGCCTATGTAATGGAAGATATTGAAGTGATCCTTCCAGAATTCTTTTAGGGTCAATGCAGAGTCATTGGTCACATCAAAGCACCTTTGAAACATTGCTTTGGTGTACAGTTTTTTGAAGTTTGCAATGACCTGCTGGTCCATGGGCTGGATGAGAGGAGTGGTGTTAGGAGGCAAGAACTTCACTGTTACAAATTTGAAATCCTTAGACATTTGGTCTTCCAAGTCTTGAGGATGAGCAGGAGCATTGTCCATTACCAGGAGGCACTTGAGTGGCAATTTATTGTCCAATAGATATTTCTTCACACTGGGGCCAAACACTTTATTAAAGCATTCCAGGAAAATTTCCCTAGTGACCCATGCCTTAGGGTTAGACTTCCACATCACACACAATTTACTCTTGTCAACCCTGTATTTCTTGAACACACTGAGAGTTTCATCTATTTGATTATAATAATAATAATAATAATCTGGAAGTTTCAGAGTGATACCCCAGTAAAAGCTTCACTTTGAAACCCCCACTAGCGTTACCACACATGAGAGTTAGCCTGTCTTTCATAGGCTTGTGTCCTGGCATTGCCTTTTCCTCCTGCGTGATGTAGGTCCTCCTTGGTATTTTCTTCCAAAAGAGGCGTGTTTCGTCACAATTAAACACTTGTTGGGGTTTGAAATTTTCAGCCTCTACATATTCTTTAAAGTCGCACACAATTTTTCAGCCCCTTGTTTATCTGAACTGGCACCCTCACCATGCCTTACAACACTGTGTATGCCACTTCTCTTCTTGAATTTTTCAAACCAGCCTTTGCTGGCCTTATTCATCAACATCATGACTGGTTCCAGGCATTTTCTTGACAAGATTGGTATGCAACTGCCTTGCTTTTTCACAAATTAACCCTTTGGGGGTCCAAGGGGTCTCTCTGAAACTCGTTCTCAGGGTCCACGAATTTAAAAAAAAAAATTTTTTTCCCTATGGAATGATAGAGAATCTTTTTCCGATCATAACGCCACAAAAATTATGAAATTTGATCGAAAACTAATGGAATTATGCTTTCGCGAAGTTAGCGATAGCCATGACATTTACGCATCGGCAATTTCGCCCACTTTGAGCCCTATTTTCGGCACATTCCAATGTTTCAGTCTACTAAAATTATAGCTATTTCGCTAGAACTCCATTTCTTCTATCGATTGAGTACAGGAAACCGCCTATTTACCAATTTCAACTACCCAAAATAGTGGTCAGAAAATGGCAATTTGGCCAATTTCACACAAATTTCAAACGATGCCAATTTCAAAATAGGGTCCATAATAAACAAGGCAGACATTCCTGGCACTAAAATAACATCTTCTCTGTTCATTAGTCACGTCTCCAGGCCCCTCTTACATTACTTTTGCTTTCCATTTTGAATTTTTATTCTCTCAAAAAATAGAAGATTTACTGTTATGTATACAACTGCATCACTGTAAAAATGGTATAAATAATATCAGCGCACTTGTGCAAGAATATTAGACTCTCCGGTTGATGTGTATTGGACGCATGGTGTGATTTGTTTACTCCTGAACATCGGCCAAAATCGAACATTTTCGCTACTTTGCGCTCAGTTTCAAGGTACAGTGGACCCTCGGTTAACGAAATTAATCCGGTCCAGGAGCTATTACTTAATCTGAATCTTTTGTAATCTGAAACCTTATTTCCCATAAGAAATAATGTAAATACAATTAATTCGTTCCACAAAAAAATAATCACTCAAAAAAAAAAAATAACATTTACTTACCTTTATTGAAGACTTGCAGGCATCTGGAAGATATAGATGATGACTGGAGCAGGGTGTTATTGGTTGGAAGGGAAATCCCCCTCCAAAAGGACTTCAGGTAACAAGTCCCTCTCTGGGGTTACTTCCCTTCTTGGTCTTTTAATGCCACTAGGACCAGCTTGAGAGTCACTAGACCCCTCCCTGGTAAAGTAACAGTCCAGAGTCCTCTGTTTCTGGCGACTCTTCAACACTTTTCTGAAGTACAACATGGCTCTGTCACTGAAGTGGTTGCACAGAAGGCTCATTTCAGCTTTCTCAGGGTGGTATCTTTCAACAAATGTCTGCAACTCATTCCACTTTGTACACATCTCCTTAAGCACTGAAGAAGGCACCTCCTTATCTCTCTCTCTCTCCTCCTTTGAAGCAATAACCTCAGCTGTGGTCTGTTGCTGTTCCAGATGAAGCTCTTGCAGCTCTTCAGTTGTTAGCTCTACCCTGTGCTCCTCCACCAACTCTTCCACATCCTCACCACTCACCTCCAACCCCAGGCTGTTCCCCAATTCCACAATATCTTCCACAACATGCACAGGGTCGTCAGGGTCAGGGTCAGCCTCAAATCCTTCAAAATTCCTCTCTTGGACACAATCCGGCCACAGTGGTCTCCAAGCAGAGTCACTTCCTCCCAAGCCTTACCTATAAGGCCTATGCAATGCACGATATTGAGGTGTTCTTTCCAGAACTCTCTTAGGGTCAATTCAGAGTCATTGGTCATATTAAAGCACCTCTGAAACAGTGCTTTGGTGTACAGTTTCTTGAAGTTGGAAATGACCTGCTGGTCCATGGGCTGGATGAGAGGAGTGGTGTTAGGAGGCAAGAACTTCACTCTGATGAAATTTATGTTGTCAGGCAACAACTCTTGCAAGTTGTGAGGATGAGCAGGAGCATTGTCCAGTACCAGGAGGCACTTGAGTGGCAATTTCTTTTCCAGGAGGTATTTCTTCACACTAGGGCCAAACACTCCAGTCATCCATTCCTTGAAAATCTCCGTAGTGACTCATGCCTTGGTGTTAGCTTTCCAATGCACACACAATTTATTCTTGTCAACACTGTTTCCTGAAGGGTCTGGGATTTTCTGCATGATGCACCAGTAAAGGCTTCACTTTAAAATCACCACTGGCATTGGCACACATCATAAGAGTTATTAGCCTGTCTTTCTTAGGCTTGTGTCCTGGCTGTGCCTTTTCCTCCTGAGTAATGTAGGTCCTGTTGGGCATTTTCTTTCAAAACAGGCCTGTTTCATCACAATTAAACACTTGTTGGGGGAGGAATTGTTCAGCCTCTACGAACCCCTTGAATTCGTGCACAAATTTTTCAGCTGCACGTTTGTCTGAGCTGGTTGCCTCACCATGCCTCACAACATTGTGTATGCCACTACGTTTCTTAAACTTCTCAAACCAGCCTTTGCTGGCTTTAAAATCACTCTCCTCACCACTGGTTGCAGGCATTGTCTTCACAAGATCTGCGTGCAACTTCCTTGCCTTTTCACAAATTATCACCATAGAAATACTATCACCCGCTCTCTGTTTTTCATGGATCCACACCAAGAACTTCTCAACCTCATCCACTTTTTTCGATCTTTGTTTCGTTAACAAATTAACCCCTTTTGCAACATTAGCTTCCTTGATCTCATTTCTCTGTGCCGGGATAGTGCCGATAGTAGATGGAGTTTTCTTGTACATCCTGGCAAGATCACTCAGACGTACACCACTCTCATATTTTTCTATGATTTCCTTCTTCAGTTCGATGGTGTTCCTCACTCTCTTTACCACAGGGGTGCCACTAGGAAGCTTCTTTGGACCCATGGTGACTTATTTCACAGTGACAATAACTAAACCACCAAAAAAGACACCAAATATATTGTGAATCTTTGAAAGAGTGCGCTAGGTAATGTTCTCTCAATGGTAAACAACGCTTCACTGGCGTCCTGCGCTTGCCCGGAACTGGCAGACACGTCTAATACCTTTCGGTAACCGAGGAATTTTTCGCTAACCGATTACGAAAAAAGCTTTCGGTTTCCGAAGTTTCGTTAACGGGACCTTTCGTTAACTGAGGGTCCAAAATTATCTCTATTTCTGTAATATATCATCTATTCTATAAAATGAGACTAAGAAAACGAGAATACAAGCATAAATACCATACGAAAATAGACTGCAAAGTCGCTGTTTTAAACCAAAAACACGGTCAGAGTGTTTTTTTCCTCATTATGCACTGTGTGGTGCAGGAATTTTTTTTATACTGTGCACACTGACTGCAGAGACCCATTCTATCACATCTATTCTTAACAGCCTGTTTCTGCTTGATTTGAGGGCGCTAGAATTTAGGCGTACTAGTACGTCAATAACCAAAGTGTGTAAAACGTACTTGTACGACCATAACCCTGAAAGGGTTAATGACTTCACAACACTGTCACCCGCTAGCAGTTTTTCGTTTATCCACACCAACAACAATTTCTCCATATTTTCCATTGTTTGTGATCTCTGTTTCGTTATTGTATTCACCCCTTTCGCAACATTAGCTTCAGTGATTTCTTTTCTCTTAGCCACAATGGAACTGATGGTTGTTGGGGCCTTCTTGTATATCCTGGTGAGCTCGGCAATACGTACACCACTATTATATTTTTCTATTATTTCTTCAGTTCTATGGTGTTCCTCACTTTCTTTATCAAAGAACTGGTACTAGGAGCTTTCTTTATGCCCATGGTAGCTTATTTAGTAGTCACACACAATAATCAAGGGCCAAAAACAATGAATTGTTAAGAAATGTTTTGTATGAACTCCTGGGATGATGTTCACTCAAGCATAAACAATGCTACACAGCGTGACAATGTGCGTGGAAGGTGCGTTGGTGGCGGTCTACGGCCTTTGTATGTTCGGGGCACTGGTGGACAGGTTCCGTACCAAGCACGAAAACGGAGGTAATCACACGAAAACAGGGTAAAATTTCCCCGAAAAAACCACGAAAATTGAAACACGAAAACAGAGATACACGAAAACGGAGGGTTGACTGTATTTCTTTCTTCAGTTCTACGGTCTTACTCACTTTCTTTACCAAAGAACTGGCACTAGGAGCTTTTTTTGGGCCCATGGTAGCTTATTTAGTAGTCACACACAATAATCAAGGGCCAAAAACAATGAATTGTTAAGAAATGTTTTGTATTAACTCCTGGGATGATGTTCACTCAAGCATAAACAATGCTACACTGCCTGTGAATGTGCATGGGAGGCGGGCTTGCGGGCTTTGTATGTGCGCTGGGCACTGGACAGGTTCCGTACCATCGACGAAAACTAAGACAATATTTCCACGAAAAAAGTGCCCGAAAAACAAAATCACCGAAAACTGAGACACGAAAACCAAGGGTTGACTGTAATTCATTCCAAAAGGCTGTTCGAGTGGCGTTACCGAACGAATTTGTTCCCATAAGGAATAATGTAAATTAGATTAGTCCGTTTCAGACCCCCAAAAATACACTTACAAAAGCACTTACAATAATACACTTACATAATTGTTTGAGTTGGGAGCTGTTCGAAACTCGAGGTACCACTGTACATATAGTACTTTAACCCTTTTGGGGTCGGTGCCGTACTAGTACGTTTTACGAGCAGGGGTTGGTGCCATAATAGTACGCATAAATTCTAGCGGCTTCAAATTAAGCAGGAAACAGCTGGTAGGCCTACATATGAAAGAAGGGGTCTATGTTGTCAGTGTGTGCAGTATAAAAAAAATCCTGCACCACACACTGCATAATGAAGAAAAAAAAAACTCCAAGTTTTTTTCGTTTAAAACAGCGACTTTGCAGTGTATTTTTGTATGGTATTTATTGATGTATTCTCGTTTTCTTGGTCTCAAGTGATAGAATGGAAGATATATTACAGAAATAGAGATGATTTTGATTGGTTTGACAATGACAAGTACCTTGAAATTGAGCTCAAAGTAGCGAAAATGTTAGATTTTCGCCGATGTTCAAGAGTAAACAAATCACACCATGCGTCCAATACACATCAACTGGCGAGTCTAATATTCTTGCACAAGTGCGCTGATATTATTTATACCATTTTTACAATGATGCAGCTGTATACATAACAGTAAATCTTCTATTTTTTGTGAGAATAAAAATTCAAAATGGAAAGCAAAAGTAATGTAAGAGGGGCCTGGAGACATGACTAATGAACAGAGATGTTATTTTAGTGCCAAGAATGTCTGCCTTGTTTATTCTGGACCCTATTTTGAAATTGGCATTGTTTGAAATTTGTAAAATTGACCAAATTGTCATTTTCTGACCACTATTTTGGGTAGTTGAAATTGGTAAATAGGCTGTTTCTTGTACTCAATCGATAGAAGAAATGGAATTCTAGTGAAATAGTGGTTCTAATGATTTTAGTGGAGTGGAACATTGGAATTGGCCAAAAATAGGGCTCAAAGTGGGTGAAATCGCCAATGCGGAAACATCTTCGAGACCGATAACTTCGCGAGAGCATAATTCCATAAGTTTTCATTCAAATTTCAAACTTTTGGTGTCGTTATGATCAGAAAAAGATTATCTATCATTTTTCGACCCTGAGAACGTGTTTCTGAGAAGGTCTGTCGACCTCCAAAGGGTTAATGACTAATGAAATACACAAGTAAACATTTAAATAAACATTTAAAAATCACATTTACATACCTTTATTGAAGACTGTTGGCATATGGAAGACAGGGAGGAGAGAGGGAGGACTTGTTATTGTTTGGAAGGGGAATCCCCCACCATAAGGACTTTAGGTATCAAAGCCCTATTCAAATTCAAATTCTTTATTTCTGATAATATTACAAAGTGGGGTTTACATAACTAATGGTATTAGTTCATATTATAAAATACTTATTACAAGAAGGCCACTAGTATGCCTAGGTATGCCTAGGCATTTCAGGCAGTCTTATACTAGATCTTACTCTATATTGACACAATAATTATACTGGTATTAAGGTTAGGTAATTGTAGTGATTAACTAGATTTACAAAATTGAGGTACGTAGTTCAAAATATTTAAGAACTTAACAATTAGTATATCTATTAATGGAAATGGTGTTGTATTGGCATGATACTGTTTCTATATTGGAGAGTCTTAGGCAAACTTATGACTAGCTTAATTAATTAAGAATTATGAAGCAATAATTGTATTCAGAATTTTGTTTACAGTCATGTGTAAATTAAGGGGAGTCACAGATATCAATAAATGTATTTTGCTTTGGATATGTGCAAGTAGTTTTCATGTGGTTAGCTACCAGTGGGGTGTGTAAGGGAGATAAGATGTTTTTTAACCCTTTGACTGTTTCGGTCGTATATATACGTCTTACGAGCCACTGTTTGTGACGTATATATACTCAAAAATTCTAGCGGCTTCAAATCAAGTGAGAGAAAGCTGGTAGGCCCACATGTGAAAGAATGGATCTATGTGGTCAGTGTGCGCTGTATAAAAAAAATCCTGCAGCACGCAGTGCATAATGAGAAAAAAAAACTGACCATGTTTTTGGATTATAACGCCGACTTTGAGGTGTATTTTCGTATAGTATTTATGGTTGTATTCTCTTTTTCGTGGTCTCGTATGATAGATTGGAAAACATATTACAGAAATAGAGATGATTTTGATTAGTTTCATGAAGAAAACGACCTTGAAATTGAGCTCAAAATAGCGGAAATGTTCGATTTTTGCCAATGTTCAAGAGTAAACAAATCACATCACGCCACGCGTCCAATACACGTCAACTAGAGAGTCTAATATTCTTTCACAAGTGCACTGATATTATTTATACCATTTTTACAATAATGCAGTAGTCTGCATAACAGTAAATCTTTTATTTTTTGTGTGAATAAAAAAATCAAAATAGAAAGCAAGAGTAATATAAGACGGGCCTAAATATGTGACTAATGAACAGAGAAAATCTTATTTTAGTGCCAGGAATATCTGCATTGTTTATTCTGGACTCTATTTTTGAAATTGACATCTTTTTTATTTTGCATTAAATTGGCCAAATTTCCAATTTCTGACCACTTTTTTTGGGTAGTTGCAATCGGTTTTTTGGCGGTTTCTTGTACTCAATTGATAGAACAAATGGAGTTCTAAAGAAATAGCTATGAGTTTCGTCGACTGGAACAATGAAATTGGCCGAAAATAGGGCTCAAATTCGGCGAAATCGCCAATGCATATACAGTGGTCCCCCGAGTAATGAACACCCCAGAAATCGTACAATTATGCAAGTATAATATTGTAACTGCTTGTGGAAGTGTATTTTTGGGGTCTGAAATAGACTAACCTATGTGACATTATTCCTTAAGGGAGTAAATTCGTTTGGTAATGGCACTTAAGCAGGCTTCTGGGATGAAGTTTTACGTTACTCGGGTGACCACTGTATATCGCAGAGATCACTAACTTCGCGAGAGCGTAATTCTGTAAGTTTTCCATCAAATTTCGTACTTTTGGTGTCATTACCACCGGGAAAAGATTCTATCATTTCTTGAGAAAAAATAATTTTGTTTTTTTTCTAAAATTTTGTGACACCAGGAGACGCCTCAGGATTTGGGGTTGCGACAGACAAAGGGTTAATGTTGCTTTTGAAAATGGAGGTTGTGTCTGCAGTTCTAGAGTTTTGAGGCAGAGAGTTCCAGATTTTAGGCCCTTTTATGTACATTGAATTTTTGTATAGATTTAGCTGGACACAGGGAATGACAAAGAGATGTTTGTGTCTGGTATTATGTCTATGGGTCCTGTCACAACTATCCTCTCGACCCTTTCAGGGTCGAGAGGCCTCTCCCAAACTCGTTCTCAGGGTCACAAATTTTTCGGAAAAAAAAAAAAAAAATTCTTATGAAATGATAGAGATTTTTTTCCGATCATAATGACACCAAAAGTATGAAATTTGATGGAAAACTAATGGAATTATGCTCTCGTGAAGTTAGCGGTATCGACGATATTTACGCATTTGTGATTTCGCCCACTTTGAGCCCTATTTTCGGCCAATTCCATTGTTTCAGTCTACTAAAATTTTAGCTATTTTGCTAAAATTCCATTTGTTCTATCAATTGAGTACAAGAAACTGCCAATTTACCGATTTGAACTACCCAATAAAGTGGTCAGAAATTGGCAATTTGGCCAATTTCACACAAATTTCAAAAGATGCCAATTTCAAAAATAACATTTTATCTGTTCATTAGTCACGTCTCCAGGCCCCTCTTACATTACTTTTGCTTTCCATTTTGAATTTTTATTCTCACAAAAAATAGAAGATTTTCTGTTATGTATACTACTGCATCATTGTAAAAACGGTATAAATAATATCAGCACACTTGTGCAAGAATATTAGACTTGCCAGTTGATGTGTATTGGACGCATGGCGTGATTTGTTTACTCTTGAACATCGGCAAAAATCTAACATTTTCGCTACTTTGCGCTCAGTTTCAAGGTACTTGTCATGGTGAAACCAATCAAAATTATCTCTATTTCTGTAATATATCTTCTATCAAATGAGACCAAGAAAATGAGAATACAACCATACAACATGGTCAGAGTTTTTTTTTTCTCAATACGCACTGTGTGGTGCAAGATTTTTTTTATACTGCCCACACTGACCACACAGACCGATTCTCTCACATCTAGGCCTACCAGCCTGTTTCCACTTGATTTGAGGGCGCTAGAATTTAGGCGTACTAGTACGTCAAAAACCCTGGTGCATAAGCCGTACTAGTACGGCCGAAACCCTGAAAGGGTTAAGTAGTCTGTAAAGCATTGTGTTTAGTCTGCCCGAAATGCCTCAGTGTGATAGTGGCTTCCTTTGTATTTAGCAAATCAAAATTGTAATTACACATTGTAAACTATGCAAAGAAATAAAATCACTTGTGCAAGTCTCTCTTTTATCAACCTGTCACTCTTATAAACCGCTTACTCACGTCTGTCTTTGCGACAATTATCTTTACCAGCCACTCGCTCTTCTCTAGTAATTTGTTAAATCAAGGGTTAACTGTACTGAAGACTGGATACCACATTCTTAGATTTACTCAGCATTTGCTCTGAATTAAAAGGAGGGGTTGTTGAAATGATTTTGGCATTCTAAAGAGGATGGAGAGGGATAGATTATTGAAGAGGGTGTATAAATCTGCATTAGAAGGTGAGGGTTGTCCTTGGATTAGTTGGAGGAAGGGGATAGAAGAATTTTAGAGGTTTGAGTATCCAGCATGCTTGTGTGAGCATGTTATATAGGAGTGAATAGAGACAAGTGGTTTTTAAAGGACATGCCATTGAAGTGTGAGCAATATAACTTTTATGAAGGGATTTAGGAAAACCATTTAGGCACTCTTGAGGAGGGTGGGGATGTTGCAGTCAGAGAAGTTAACTGATTGTGATGTCAGCACACTTCTGGAAAGAAAGTGATTGAGTGAATGTTTTTTTTCCTTGGGTCACCCTGCCTTGGTAGGAGATAGCCATTGAGTTAAATACAGTGGTACCTCGAGTTACGATATTTTTTCGTTCGAGAATGCTGTTCAAGTGCCATTACCAAACAAATTTATCCCCATAAGGAATAATGTAAAATAGACTAGTCCTTTTACACCCCCAAAAATATACCTACAAAAGCATTTAAAAAAAATAAACTTACATAAAAGGGCGATTTTGGGACCATCGTAACTCGAGGTACCACTGTAATAAGAATGTAATTTTTAAATGATTTGGTAGATGGATTGTACAGTGCTGTATGAATAGTCTTGCCAATGATACAAAATTTCTATGGATATAAAATTAGTATGTAATAAAAATGACTAAATCCCTTGCTGAAAGAATGTGAGAAATTGAGACAAAGAAGTAACAGATGGATGATAAATTTATTGTAGGCAAGGCTGTATAACCCCTGTGGTTTAGCGCTTCTATTTGATTATAATAATAATAATATTGTAGGCAAGAGCCATTTAATTCTCAGCTGTCGTATCTGAGCTCCTCTGCAAAGACAGTGATTATGTATGAGTGTGGTAAAAGTGTTGAATGATGATGAAAGTATTTTCTTTTGGGGATTTTCTTTCTTTTGAGTCACCCTGCCTCGGTGGGAGACGGCCGACTTGTTGAAAAAAAAAAAAAAGGATAAAAATAGGATAAAATGAGGGATAAAATGTTGAAGGAGATTGAGAGAGAGGGTATAGGAGTAATTACCTAAGTCTTCCTGGATAATCACATTAGTGAAGCCATGAGAAACATTCAGTACAATCTATGCTACCTGGAGGGGGTTTCAGTGGTCAACGTCCCCGCAGTCTGGTCTCTGACCAGGTCTCATGGTGGACCAGGGCCTGATCAACCAGGCTGTTATTGCTGGCCGCACATAAACTGTCAGATAAACCACAGCCCGGCTGGTCAGGTACTGACTTTAGGTGCCTATCCAACTCCTCCTTAAAGACAGCCAGGGGTCTGTTTGTACATAAATGAAAATGTTTATTTCCTTGCAAAGCTTACAATGTGTGGTTTATATATTATAAAATATTAATTACAAAGAAGGCCACTAGCATGCCTAGGCATTTCGGGCAGACTAATAATAATTCATACTTTATATTGACACAGGTTATGAAGAATACTGATATAAAAGTTAGGTAACTGCAGTGATTAATTAGATTTACAATAGTAAGGTAGTACAAAACATATAACAATTAGTTAATTTAGTAATGGGAATGGTTTTATAATAATAATAATAATAATAATAATTTTTATTTCTATGCATGTTACAAGTGTACAATGTTATTGGTAGTTACAATTATAAAACAATTATAAAACTGTAATGCAAGGAGAGCCACTGGCATGCCATGGCATTAGGGGCAGTTTATTCTAGAGACTTATTCACTAAGTACTTAATGCTAAAGAAATTGATTGAGTTTATTCTAGTTCTGTATTATTTAAATTATTATATGGTTATACATACTATTAAAAGACAATACAAGAGAAATTGGTTGAGTTTAATCTAGGTGTATAATTTATTTCAATTTATTTGACATGATACACAGTTTCTATTAAAGCTCCTATATTGGAGTATCTCAGGCAAACTTAGGACTAGCTTAAGATTTATTAGGCAATAGCTGTATTAAGAACTTTGTTTACAGTCATTTGGGTGAGTGTAAGTACCCGGTTTGCGGAAAGGTAGAACAATAGCAGATTTCCACAATCATTTCTGGAGTGGAATCACAGTCAATGGCCTCCACTCCAACACAACAGATATTAGTGCCAGGAAAAAAAGACACCCCCCATACCACCAATACCACCAATCCAACGACATTTATCTTTGCAAATATACGGTCTAAAGCCACCAACAAACAACAAGATACCTTACATCCGTGGACTGCTTAAAGAGTCAAATGCTATGTTTGCGGCTTTCACAGAGATCCACATAAGAGATCACTTGGACAATGAAATATGGATCCCGGGCTACAACCTATGCAGATGTGACAGAGTGAACAGGCAAAAAGGGGGGGTTGGTCTGTATATCACAGAGTCACTTATATGTTCAGAACTACTAAATGCCTCAAATGATGTAGTTGAAGTATTAGCAATAAAGATCGAGAATCAAAACCTGGTCATCGTAGTTGTATACAGTGGACCCCCGAGTTTCGTAAACCCCGGAAATCGTACAATTATGTAAGTATAATATTGTAAGTGCTTGTGGAAGTGTATTTTTGGGGGTCTGAAATAGACTAACCTACGTGACATTTTTCCTTAAGGGAGTAAATTCGTTCGGTAATGGTGCTTGAGCAGACTTCAGGAGTGAAGGTTTTACGAAACTCGGGGGTCCACTGTACAAGCCTCCGGATGCAGCGTCCCAACAATTCCAGGAACAGCTTCTGAAAATTGACCACTGTCTGGAAAATCTTCCAGCTCCTGCCCCCAACATCTTGCTCCTGGGGGATTTCAACCTAAGGCACCTGAAATGGAGGAATATTGCAAACAATGTGGTAGCAGAGATAACACCAGGAGGCAGCTCAGATGAAAACTCGCACACACATGAACTATTAAATCTCTGCACCAAATTCACCTTAAACCAGCAAATAGTAGAGCCTACAAGATTAGAGAATACGCTGGACCTCATCTTCACCAACAATGATGATCTGATACGAAATGTCATCATATCAAAAACAATATACTCAGATCACAACATAATAGAGGTCCAGACATATATGTGGGGAGCCCCAGATCGACAAAATATGATCAGCCATGAGGGAGCCTTCTCCAAATTCAACTTCAATAACAAAAACATAAGGTAGGACCAAGTAAACCAAGTCCTAAATGATATAAACTGGGAAGATAGCCTAAGCATCACGGATCCTAACCTATGTCTAGAACAAATTAACTCTTTGGCACTTGAGGTTTGCTCAAAGCAAATTCCCTTAAGGAAAAGAAGGAGAAGATGTAAACTAGAAAGAGAGAAGCGCTCCCTATACAGGCGAAGGCAGAGAATAACGGATCGACTACAAGAGGCCAATATATCTGAAATACATAGGGAGACGCTGATCAGAGAAATAGCAAACATCGAATTAAAACTAAAGGAATCTTACAGGAATCAAGAAACGCGGGAAGAACTAAAAGACATACGTAAATGAAATTGAAAAACCCAAAGTATTTCTTTTCTTATGCCAAATCAAAGTCTAGAACAACATTCAGTATTGAGCCCCTACTTAAATGGGATGGGTCCTACACAGATGACAGCAAGGAAATGAGTGAGTTACTAAAGTCCCAGTATGACTTAGTTTTTAGCGAGCCGCTAACCAGACTGAAAGTCGAAGACCTAAATGAATTTTTTTTATGAGAGTGCCACAGAACTTGGCAGATGCATGCCTATCTGACAGTACCCTGACGCTAAATGACTTCGAAAAGGCAATAAATGACATCCCCATGCACTCCGCTCCAGGCCCAGACTCATGGAACTCCGTGTTCATCAAGAACTGCAAGAAGCCCCTATCACATGCTTTTAACATCTTATGGAGAGGGAGCATGGACACTGGGATCGTCCCGCAGCTACTAAAAACAACAGACATAGCCCCGCTCCACAAAGGGGGCAGTAAAGCAATAGCAAAGAACTACAGACCAATTGCGCTAACGTCCCATATCATAAATATCTTTGAAAGGGTTCTAAGAAGCAAGATCGCCACCCATCTTGATACCCATCAATTGCACAACCCAGGACAGCATGGGTTTAGAGCAGGCCGCTCCTGTCTGTCCCAACTACTGGACCACTACGACAAGGTCCTTGATGCTCTAGAAGATAAACAGAATACAGAAGATATCCGAAACATGGCTGGAACCAGTGTAGAAGCCTTCAAGAGGAAACTGGACAAATATCTTCACCAGGTGCCAGATCAACCAGGCTGTGATGGATATGTGGGTCAGCTGGCCTCCAGCAGCAACAGCCTGGTTGACCAGGCAAGCACCATACGAGCCTGGCCCATGGCCGGGCTCAGAGAGTAGATACTCTCGAAACTCTTCAAAGGTAATATCAAAGGTATATACACAGATTTTGCAAAAGCCTTTGACAAGTGTGACCATGGTGTAATAGCACACAAAATGCGTGATAAAGGAATAACAGGAAAAGTTGGTAGATGGATCTATAATTTCCTAACATGTAGAACACAAAGAGTAGTAGTCAACAGAGTAAAGTCTGAGGCAGCTACTGTGAAAAGCTCTGTTCCACAAGGCACAGTACTTGCTCCCATCCTATTCCTCATCCTCATATCAGATATTGACAGGGATATAAGCCACAGTGCTGTGTCTTCCTTGCAGATGACACCAATCTGTATGACAGTGTCCACCATTGAAGACACGGCTAGACTCCAAGAGACATAAACGAAATCTTTAAATGGGCTGCAGAAAACAATATGAAGTTCAATGATGAGAAATTTCAATTACTCAGATACGGAAAACGTGAAGACATTAAATCTCATCGGAGTACAAAACTAATTCAAACCACACAATAGAGCGAAAAACTAATGTCAAAGACCTGGGAGTGATCATGTCAGAGGATCTCACCTTCAAGGACCATAACAAAGTAGCAATTGCATCTGCTCGAAAAATGACAGGATGGATAATGAGAACCTTCAAAACCAGGGATGCCAAGCCCATGTTGACACTTACAGATCGCTTGTTCTATCTAGGCTGGAATATTGCTGCACACTAACGGCACCTTTCAAGGCGGGTGAAATTGCTGACCTTGAAAATGTGCAGAGAACCTTCACCTCACGCATAAGTCGATAAACCACCTCAACTACTGGGACGCTTGAAGTTCCTAAACCTGTACTCTCTAGAACGCAGGCGGGAGAGATACATTATTATATACACATGGAAAATTCTCGAGGGCTTAGTACCAAACTTGCACACAAAAATCACTCCCTACGAAAGCAAAGACTCGGCAGGCGATGTAACATCCACCCAATGAAGAGCAGGGTGCCACTAGCACGTTGAGGGACAACACAATAAGTGTCAGGGCCCAAGATTGTTCAACTGCCTCCCAGCATACATCAGGGGGATTACCAACAAACCCCTGGCTGTCTTCAAGCAGGCACTGGACAGGCACCTAAAGTCGATACCTGACCAGCCGGGCTGTGGTTCGTACGTTGGACTGCGTGTGGCCAGCAGTAACCGCCTGGTTGATCAGGCTCTGATCCAACATGAGGCCTGGTCACGGACCGGGCCGCGGGGGCGTTGACCCTGGAATTCTCTCCAGGTAGACCCAGGTAGACCCTCCTCCTTCTATCTCCACTAGTGTCTCCCATATAACGTCCTTGTCTTCCGGAACACTTGAAGCTATCTCAGAATATACTAATGAGACTAGACCATTGATGGACTCCGATCCACCTCCTGTTCCTCCTCTGTCTGTACAACTCCTTTCTTCACAGCGTCCCATTCCTTCACTGCTTGAACATTTTCCGCTGCCACCACGTGGACTTTTCTAACACTTCTAGTCCGTAGATACCTTTACCTGCAGATTTCTTATATCTTTCTCTTTACAAATCATGGCTTATTTGCAGTGGAATATCCATGGCTTCAGAGGTAACCGGGGTGAGCTTCAGGAGTTGCTCTCCCAGTTTTCCTTGGTGGTGTTTGTTTACAAGAACCCAAATTACACTCTCTGTTATCCATCCCATCTCGGGCTATGATTTATTATATTCATCGGATCCTTTTTTCCGATGGAACCTTTAATGAAAGTGCCCTTCATATATGCACTGATATTCCATACCGTCAGCTCTTTGTTCATACTTCGCTGCATTACACTGCAGCCTGTATCCACTTGAATAAGTGGTATTCAATCTGTTCTTTGTATCTCTCTCCTTCTTAGGCATTATCTATCCCAGATGTTGCCTTTCTGCTTTCTACCTTACTCCACCACTTCTGTTACTTGGCTATTTTAATACCCACCATTTTCTATAGGGGATCTCACTGTGACTCCCGTGGCATTCAGTTAGAGGCTTTTCTTGCTTCTCTCCTCCATGTTTTAAATACGGGTACTCCCACCCATTTTGATCCTTG
>WNWK01035656.1:0-19631 GCA_009830355.1 Cherax destructor | reverse complement strand
GTGTCACTATTGCTTCATAATTCTTAACTAGGGTTTTAAGCGGGGCCTTTTGGGTAGTTTCAAATTTATTGATAAATTCATAGTGGGGGGGTTGGATTTGGGGGGGACTCGCACATGAGTAAATAAATTAAAAACCCTTTTTTTGGGGGGAAACATTGAAAATTGGGTTGAGCAAATTTCCCCGTTAGTGGGACGGATTTGGAAGAACCTGTCTAGTATGGGTCAACAGGCCTGCTGCAGTGTTCCTCCTTTCTTATTTCCCCTAGTCATAATTTTCCCCAAAGACACTCCAATAAAAAACGTTTATCCAAAACCCCCCCTTTACCATTAATATATAAACTAATTTTAAATTCCCCTTAAACTAATTTTAAAACCCTTAAATGTTTAAATTTACCTCTTTTGAAACCTAGTTAATCACTACAATTACCTCCTATTCAGTAAATTTTCATTGTGCCACTATTGGAAACCCCCCATCAAAAGACTCCTTTTGAAAAGCCTAGGCATACCTAGGCATATTATTAAATCTTGTAATATCTACTTCATAAAATGTATAATTATAAGAAAAACCCCACTTTGTATATTCTTAAAAAAAAAAAATTTTGGGGAATTTGAATAGAGAAGATCTAGCAGGGACCCCAGTTTAAAAATTCCCCCCCAAAGTCTGCAAAAAGTCCCCCCCCAAAACAATTTTTTACCCCAGAAAAAACACGTAGGTTAGTTCTTTTCCCCACCCCCCCAAAAATTTTTTCCCGGCACTTACAATTTATATTACATAAATTCTTTTTGGGGGTTTCGAAACTCGGGGGTCCACTGTATAAGACTGCCTGAAATGCCGGGGGCATACGTAGACATACTATTACCTTCTTGTAATAAGTAGTATTTAAAAAAATGTACTAATCCAAAATAATATTTGAAACCCCAACTTTGTAATATTATCAGAAATAAATAATTTGAATTTGAACTATTACACTGTGCTTCCCCTATGGTATAATTATTAATAATAATAATAATAATATAATAAAAATTTTTTTTTATTTTGATGCATTTAAAAAATGTCCCTGTTATTGGTAGTTACATATATAAAACTGAATGGGGAGCCACTGGCATCCCTTTTAATTAGGGGCAGTTTTTTTAAAAACCATTCACTAAGAATTAACCCCAAAGAAATTGATTGAGTTTATTCTTTTTTGTATTTTTTAAATTATAATATGATTATACATACTTTAAAAAAGGGCAATACAAGAAAATTTGGGGTTGAGTTTAATCTAGTTGTATATTTTATTTCAAGTTACAGTATGTTGATCTATACTAGATAATAACAATACTAGAAAATTAGGGGGTTTCCCCTTTTAGTTATATATTTTATTTAAAAAAAGAAAATGATGATACTATAAGATTTTAAATGACAATATATGATATGAAATTGCAAAATGTTAAGGAGGATGAAAAATTGAGATTATTTTTAAGTAAATTAATTTGGGTTTTTTAAAGTTTGTTACAATATGAGTATTTAGTATAGGGTGGGGTTTTTAGAAGAGTCTTGAATTAACTTTTTTTGTGTTAAAATCTTGAAAAAACAATTTTTACATACAGTTTGTGGGGGGCGGGGAAGGGTTAAAAGGTTTTTTCCCCAAAATTTTGGGAAAAATATTTTCACGACCAGAGTTTTGGAACTTTATCCCCACCAGATGTTTCATTTTTTCCTTAAGATACCTGCTGTTCATCTACCCCGTAAAATAGGTACCTGGGTGTTAGCCTTTTGGGGGGGGTTGCATCCTGGGGGGAAAATTGACCTATTTTTTTGGGGGAAAGCCTGCATAACAAGGGGGTTTTATACTGGATAATTTACTTATGGTCCCCAAACACAGCTTTTTATTTTAATTTTTTTTTAAATGCTTTTGTAAGTGTAATTTTGGGGGGGTAAAAGGGGGTTTTTCTATTTTACATCATTTCTTATGGATATAAATTTGTTTGGGGAAAGGATTTTAAAAGCATTCTGGAATGAAAAATATCGAAGTCGGGGTACCACTGTATGTAGTGTATGTCACTGATGTCACCCCCGAACTTGCCTTTAAGTTGTTGTCAGTAGGGGAAAAAGATTAAAATTTGTAGAACAGGATGATAGTAAACTATGCATATTAGGGGCTAATGACATGGTCCTTAGACAAATAATAAATTAAAAAACCAACAAACCCCCCCTGATGAACTGTAAGGGGGGTTTAAAGGGTAAAAGGGGCTTAGCAAAAACCATGGCTAATCTTTTTTAAAATATCACTCAAACTGGCATGGTGCCAGATAAGTGGAAAATGGCAAATGTAATACCTATTTTCAAAGCAGGTGACAGGTCCTTAGCTTCGAACTATAGACCAATAAGCCTAACCTCCATAGTGGGAAAATTTATGGAATCAATAATTGCCGAGGCAATCCGCAGCCATCTTGAAAAGCATAAATTAATCAACGAATCTCAGCACGGTTTTACAAAAGGGCGTTCCTGCCTTACAAATTTAATAACTTTTTCACTAAGGTATTTGAGGAGGTAGAGCATGGTAATGAATATGATATTGTGTATATGGACTTCAGTAAGGCTTTTGATAGAGTCCCACATCAGAGACTATTGAGGAAAATTAAGGCACACGGAATAGGAGGAGAAATTCTTTCCTGGATAGAGGCATGGTTGACAAATAGGCAGCAGAGAGTTTGCATAAATGGGGAGAAATCAGAGTGGGGAAGCATCACAAGTGGTGTTCCACAGGGGTCAGTATTGGGCCCCTTGTTGTTCACAATCTACATAAACGACATAGATGAGGGAATAAACAGCGACATAAGCAAATTTGCCGATGACACCAAAATAGGCCGTCCAATTCATTCAAATGAGGACATTAGAGCACTCCAGGAAGATTTGAATAGACTGATGCAGTGGTCGGAGAAGTGGCAGATGCAGTTTAATATAGATAAATGCAAAGTTCTAAATATTGGACAGGACAATAACCATGCCACATATAAACTAAATAATGTAGATCTTAATACTACTGACTGCGAAAAGGATTTAGGAGTTCTGGTTAGCAGTAATCTAAAACCAAGACAGCAGTGCATAAGTGTTCGCAATAAAGCAAACAGAATCCTTGGCTTCATATCGAGAAGCATACAGCAGTGCATAAGTGTTCGCAATAAAGCAAACAGAATCCTTGGCTTCATATCGAGAAGCATAAATAATAGGAGTCCTCAGGTTGTTCTTCAACTCTATATATCCTTGGTTAGGCCTCATCTAGACTATGCTGCACAGTTTTGGTCACCGTATTACAAAATGGATATAAATGCTCTGGAAAATGTACAGAGGATGACAAAGTTGATCCCATGTATCAGAAATCTTCCCTATGAAGATAGAATGAGGGGCCTGAATCTGCACTCTCTAGAAAGGCGTAGAATTAGGGGGGATATGATTGAGGTGTATAAATGGAAAACAGGAATAAATAAAGGGAATGTAAATAGCGTGCTAAAAATATCTAGTATTGACAGGACTCGCAGCAATGGCTTTAAGTTGGATAAATTCAGATTCAGGAAGGATATAGGAAAGCATTGGTTTGGTAATAGAGTTGTCGATGAGTGGAACAAACTCCCGATTACAGTTATAGAGGCTAAAACGTTGTGTAGTTTTAAAAATAGGCTAGATATATATATGAGTGGGTGCTGGTGGGTGTGAGTTGGTCCTGACTAGCTTGTGCTAGTGATGTATCGGATATTTGCATCCGCATCTGCGGAACATCCGCATCTGCGGAACATCCGCATCTGCGGAACATCCGCATCTGCGGAACATCCGCACAATTTCTTACATCCATATCCGCATCCGCATTTCACAGCAAACAGATATCCGTACGTATATACATCCGCATCAACATCCGCGGAACATCCGCACAATTTCTTACATCTGCATCCGAAATCCCCGGAACATCCGCACAATTTCTTACATCCGCATCCGCATTCGCATCCGTAAAATGAGTAAGACATCCGTATACACATCTGCATACCGGATATCTAAATTTTTCACATCCGATACATCCCTAGCTTAATAATAATAATAATAATAATAATAATAATAATAATAATACTTTATTGAGACATGGTACAATGATACATGGTTGGGTAGATAAGATACATAGGTATTAATGAGATGTACATGCCAAAAGCCCCTAATATGCTGTGCATTGCGGGCATTCTTAGGACTACTTAATTGTAGACTACATGGTAAAAAGTTATGGTTGATAATTTATAAAATAAGTATAATTGTGTATCTAAGTTATAAAGTTTGAATATAAGTTGAACATATCAATTAATTGTAGCAATGCAACTAATTGAGTGAGATAACAATTTAAAACAATTAATTGCATTGCAGTTACAGTTTACGTGGTCAATATAATGTAAATGTTATGGAAACAGTTAGCTTAGTATGTATTATTCATAACAGGTTTTTACATTTAAGTGATTAGTAAGTTTTTTACATTTAAGTGATTATTCTACTTTGTTGGGAATGTTTGATATTGAGCATTTAGGTTTGGGTGAGAAGGTGGTTTTTTAGCATCGTTTTGAATTGGGGTAGAGGCAGGGTTTCTTTGGCAATGGCAGGTAACGAATTCCAAATTTTCGCGCCTTTTATATGCATAGAGTTTTTACATAGTGTTAGATGGACACGGGGAACATCGAGGAGTGATCTGTGTCTAGTGTTATGGTCATGTGTCCTGTTAAAATTGGTAAGAAGTGTGAGTGGTGGGTTAATATTTGCATAGTGTTTTCTATGTATGTAATAGGCACAGTAAAAAGTATGGATGTCTTGTATAGTGAGTAAGTTTAGGTTTTTGAAAATTGGTGGAGTATTTTGTCTGGAGTGTGAATTTGTTATCATTCTAACTGCTGCCTTTTGTTGCGTTATTAGTGGTCTGAGATGAGTTATTGATGTAGAGCCCCATGCGCAGATTCCATAGGTGAGGTAGGGGTAAATGAGTGAGTGATATAGGGTAAGGAGAGCTGGTTGTGGAACATAGTACCGTATCTTGGATAGTATTCCCATGGTCTTTGAGACTTTCTTGGAAATTTGTTGTATATGTGTCTAAAATTTGAGGCCACTGTCAAGATGGATTCCTAAGAATTTTCCCTCTGTGAGTTTTGTGATAGGGGACCCGTTTATCATTATGTTAAGTGGTGCGTTTGTAGCTCTGTTCCCACATTGGATAAAATAGGTTTTATCAATATTGAGAGTAAGTTTGTTGGTCATCATCCAGGTAGATATTTTCTGCAATTCAGTATTTACAGTGTTGGCTAGTATGTCTGGGCTTGGGTAGATAACGTATGTAGTGTCATCTGCAAATAGTATGGGTTTGAGTAGTTGAGATGCATTTGGTAAGTCGTTAATGTAAATGAGAAAGAGAAGTGGGCCAAGAACACTTCCCTGTGGGACACCTACTGTAATAGTTTGTGCGGTAGAGCTAGCTCCATTTGTGTACACATATTGGTTTCTGTTGCTAAGGTATGATTTTATGTAGTTGAGGGAGTGTCCTCTTATACCATAGTGTGATAATTTTAGGTGTAACAGATAATGGTCAACTGTATCAAAAGTTTTACATAAATCAATGAAGATTCCCACTGGGATTTCTTTTTTCTCAAGAGTGGTGTAAATTATTTCTAAAATGTGTATAATGGCATCATTTGTATTTTTATTAGGCCTGAATCCAAATTGACAGTGGTTAAGTACGTTGTTGGAGATGAGGTAGGAATATATTTGTCTATGAATTAATTTTTCAAAGATTTTGGAGAGAAGGGGTAAGTTAGATATCGGCCTGTAGTTATTCAGGTCTGTTTGATCTCCTCCTTTATGTATGGGAGTGACCCTCGCTATTTTGAGTATTGATGGGAAGGTAGAGGATTCGATGGATTTGTTATAGAGTGTTGCAATAATTGGTGAGAGAACTTGAGAGGCTTTTTTGTATATAAAAGGTGGTAAGTTATTTAGGTCACCTGCTTTGTTTTTTAATGTGTTGATTATAAGTGAAACTTCTATTGGGTTGGTCGGGGCTAGGAATAGTGTGTTCGGATAGGTGCCAGTGAGATAGTCGTTAGGTGGAGTGTTTGAACTTGGGATTTTGCTTGCCAGCTTTTTACCTATGGTGGAGAAAAAATCATTGAGTTTGTTTGCTGTATCAATAGGTGGGAGTAGGGGTTCATCTGGTTTTGTTAGCTTGATTGTTCTGTTTGTGGATATCTTTTTAGTTCCTAGAATTTCAGATAGGGTTTTCCAGGTCTTTTTTATATCACCTTTTAAGTTATGTAATCTGTTCTCATAGTACAATTTTTTTGACCTTCTTATCAGACTCGTTAGGATTGATGAGTAACGTTTTGTTTGTTCTCTTGTTATTTGACCCATTCTGTACTGTTTTTCCTATAGGTGCTTTATATTAATGGATTTGAATATGCTGGGGGTTAGCCAGGGACTATTTAATCTTTTAGTTGTGATTTGTTTAGTTTTTTTAGGGCAATACTTATTATAGGCTTTCTACTAGGTCAGATGCCGTGCTCCTTCCTTAAGTGAATGTAACCTGACATGGCTGGGTCGGGGCATTGGCTTAAGCCGGTGGGAGACTTGGACCTGCCTCGCATGGGCCAGTAGGCCTGCTGCAGTGTTCCTTCTTTCTTATGTTCTTAAGAATCAAATGGAAGTTAGTCACTTTGATTTTTGGGGGATATCCTAGGTAATCTACACATATGTTGCTATGTATGATTATTTATGTAACTGTATTTGTGTGTATACATGTACCTGAATAAACTTACTAACGTGATAAATACACATAGCCTACAAATTATTATTATAATCATGGGGGAGCGCTAAACCCCTAGGGATTATATAGCGCCTGGGGGATGGGGAATGGAAGGTATTCAGGCTTAATTCAGGGAACTGGAGCACAGATCCAATTCCCTAGATCAAGAGCCCCTCACCAGCGTCAAGGAACCTCTCTTGAGGGGACAGCCTACAGAAAGCATAGTATGCACAGCATTTCTGGCACCTTAAAGAAAGTACGTACATAGAAGTTGGGTTTGTTAGTTTTTTATTTAGCATTGGGTAGTGACAGGGAAAAAAAATAATAGTTAAAAATCTAATTACAAGATTATTCAATAACTTTAATGTCATTGGTAAGGTATATTTGATGTTTATTGAACTAGTACATTCAATACTACATAATTTACTATATAAAATTATTCTAAACTTTCAAAATTATATAATAATAATAATAATAATAATAATAATAAATGTTTATTTGTATGGTTTACATATTATAAAATAGTATTAATTACAAGGAAGGCCTCTATCATGCCTAGGCATTTCGGGCATTAGGCCTCAGTAAACATTAATGCCTCACTTTCACTGAGGTGAGAAGTGGTGGTGAGCAGTGAACTTGGTGTTGTGGGGTCCTGATAGTGAGGTTGTGGTGCCCTGGTGTTGTGGGGTCCTGATAGTGAGGTTGTGGTGCCCTGGTGTTGTGGGGTCCTGATAGTGAGGTTGTGGTGCCCTGGTGTTGTGGGGTCCTGATAGTGAGGTTGTGGTGCCCTGGTGTTGTGGGGTCCTGATAGTGAGGTTGTGGTGCCCTGGTGTTGTGGGGTCCTGATAGTGAGGTTGTGGTGCCCTGGTGTTGTGGGGTCCTGATAGTGAGGTTGTGGTGCCCTGTGTTGTGGGGTCCTGATAGTGAGGTTGTGGTGTCCTGGTGTTGTGGGGTCCTGATAGTGAGGTTGTGGTGCCCTGGTGTTGTGGGGTCCTGATAGTGAGGTTGTGGTGCCCTGGTGTTGTGGGGTCCTGATAGTGAGGTTGTGGTGCCCTGGTGTTGTGGGGTCCTGATAGAGGTTGTGGTGCCCTGGTGTTGTGGGGTCCTGATAATAGGTTATGGTGCCCTGGTGTTGTGGGGTCCCAAAATGCCCTGCATATTAGGGGCTTTAGGCATGTACACCTATGTAATCTCAATAACCAAATGTAATTCTTTGTATCATGTCCAACTTTATTATTATTATTATTTATTATTGTGCCCTGGTGTTGTGGTGTCCTGATAGTGAGGTTATGGTGCCCTGGTGTTGTGGGGTCCTAATAGTGAGGTTATGGTGCCCTGGTGTTGTGGGGTCCTGATAGTGAGGTTCTGGTGCCCTGGTGTTGTGGGGTCCTGATAGTGAGGTTCTGGTGCCCTGGTGTTGTGGGGTACTGATAGTGAGGTTCTGGTGCCCTGGTGTTGTGGGGTCCCTGATAGTGAGGTTCTGGTGCCCTGGTGTTGTGGGTCCTGATAGTGAGGTTCTGGTGCCCTGGTGTTGTGGGGTCCTAATAGTGAGGTTCTGGAGGTTCTGGTGTTGTGGGGTTCTGATAGTGAGGTTATGGTGCCCTGGTGTTGTGGGGTCCTGATAGTGAGGTTATGGTGCCCTGGTGTTGTGGGGTCCTAATAGTGAGGTTATGGTGCCCTGGTGTTGTGGGGTCCTGATAGTGAGGTTCTGGTGCCCTGGTGTTGTGGGGTCCTAATAGTGAGGTTCTGGAGGTTCTGGTGTTGTGGGGTTCTGATAGTGAGGTTATGGTGCCCTGGTGTTGTGGGGTCCTGATAGTGAGGTTATGGTGCCCTGGTGTTGTGGGGTCCTGATAGTGAGGTTATGGTGCCCTGGTGTTGTGGGGTCCTATAGTGAGGTTCTGGAGGTTCTGGTGTTGTGGGTTCTGATAGTGAGGTTATGGTGCCCTGGTGTTGTGGGGTCCTGATAGTGAGGTTCTGGTGCCCTGGTGTTGTGGGGTCCTAATAGTGAGGTTCTGGAGGTTCTGGTGTTGTGGGGTTCTGATAGTGAGGTTATGGTGCCCTGGTGTTGTGGGGTCCTGATAGTGAGGTTATGGTGCCCTGGTGTTGTGGGGTCCTGATAGTGAGGTTATGGTGCCCTGGGCTTGATGTGATACTTGCCTCTCACTCTGGGACGCCAGCACACAACCTCACTCATACCCAAAACAAAGTGTATTTCTTTGCAACGGTTACAATTTGTTTATATTTTGTAATTTGATTGGTCAAAGAAAGCCACTATCATTTCGGGCAGACTTAACCTTATACTTAAAGACTACATAAGTCTAGACAGGTAAAAAGGGGTAAATTTCAAATATTCAATATTTTACACTATTATTAATATGAGGTAGTAAACTAAAAAAATAACAATAATTTCTACATGACTTAAAATATGACTAGTGTTATACATGTGACCCCAGTGGAATTTGGGACCCCCAGTGAAAATGAGTTACATTGATTTTATTGGGTTATCCTAGGCTAAGTGTAAATAATGCACATTTTGTGTGCCCTCAAGAGCACTTATTGTTTTATGTTATGTACCCCAAATTTATCATTATCAATATTGTTAATTTAGGAACGTGTTCAGCCTACGCCGCGAGGATAAGAAAATAAATCGAAAAAATGGAAATGAGTTTTGTTTACAAAAAAAATAGTTTAATAATTTGTCAACATTTTGGTGAAAATCCCATTGTAATACGATGTTTCTACAGGAAATTATAACTATTTGAACATAGTCTGATGACGTGAACGCGAGGTGAATTTTTAATTTTTAATTTTAATTTTAATTTATGTTGTAATCTTAGTTCAAGACTTTTCCCAGTTTGACCGTAATAAACTTTATTACATTTTTTACAGACTGTGTCTATAAGATCCCCTTTAAAAAATGTGATAAAGTTTATTATGTTAAATGGAAATGAATGGTATAAAATACCTCTTCTTAAAGTATGTATGTGTGGTGTACTCACCTATTTGTGGTTCAGGGGTCGATTCATAGCTTCTGGCCCCGCCTCTTCACTGATCGCTACTGTCTCTGTGTTAGTTACCATTTTGTCCTAGGCACATGTCGATTAGACACTAGGCCTGTTATATGTGTGTGTGTAAGGAAACACTTCGAAATGTTTCCGCCCCGCCGGGAATTGAACCCGGGCCCTCCGTGCGTGAAGCGAGAGCTTTAGCCACCTGGAGTTTACCTGAGAGTCAACGCCCCCGCGGCCCGGTCTGTGACCAGGCCTCATGTTGGACCAGAGCCTGATCAACCAGGCTGTTACTGCTGGCCGCACGCAGTCCAACGTAGAACCACAGCCCGGCTGGTCAGGTACCGACTTGAGGTGCCTGTCCAGTGCCTGCTTGAAGACAGCCAGGGTTTGTTGGTAATCCCCTGATGTATGCTGGGAGGCAGTTGAACAATCTTGGGCCCCTGACACTTATTGTGTTGTCCCTCAACGTGCTAGTGGAACCCTGCTCTTCAGTTAGTTTGATATCTTTATTATGCACCCATACCCATCCTGTGGGCGGTAGTCAAAAGATTACAGAGGCATAATGGGTCCAGGGACTGGACCCAAAGTTTGATAGCTGAGCAAGTTACAAAGGTAATGAACTCAGATGGTCACAATCATGACAAGTTACAAAGGTATTTGCAGATTACAGAGGTATATATAGGGTCCAGAGACTGGGCCCCAAAGTTTTGATAGCTGAACAAGGTACAATGGTAATTAATTCACTAGTTATAAGGTAATGAATCATGTAAGTAAATTTACTTACGTCTGTACATGGTTGCACTCATGAACAAATTATAAAGCAATGAGCAATCTATTAGTCTACACCCAGCCACAACTGTAATGAGTTATTGGTGCAAATTTTAATTGTTGGGTCACACACACACACATACATATACACATACATATATACACACACACATACACACACATACATGTATATACATACACACATACACATACACACATGTACATACACACAGATTTAAAGAAGTATTTACACAGGAGACAGGAAGGACTCCAGGAATTCAGAATAGGGAGGTATACCAACAAGTGCTGGATGAAATACACACAACCGAGGAGGAGGTGAAGAAGCTGCTATGTGAACTCGATACCTCAACAGCGGTGGGACCGGACAACATTTCTCCGTGGGTCCTTAGAGAGGGAGCAGAGATGTTGTGTGTGCCACTAACACAAATCTTCAACACATCCATTGAAACTGGGCAACTACCTGAGGCGTGAAGATGGCAAATGTAGTCCCAATTTTAAGAAAGGAGACAGACACGAGGCATTAAACTACAGACCTGTGTCACTGACGTGTATAGTATGCAAAGTCATGGAGAAGATCATCAGAGGAGAATGGTGGAGCACCTAGAAAGACACAAGCTTATAAACGACAACCAGCATGGTTTCAGGGAAGGAAAATCCTGTGTCACAAACCTACTGCAGTTTTATGACAAGGTAACAGAAGTAAGACACGAGAGAGAGGGTGGATAGACTGCATTTTTTTGACTGCAAGAAGGCGTTCGACACAGTTCCTCACAAGAGATTAATGCAAAAGCTAGAGGATCAGGCACACGTAACAGGAAAAGCACTGCAATGGATCAGAGAATATCTGACAGGGAGGCAACAACGAGTCATGGTACGTGACGAGATGTCAGAGGGCACCTGTGACGAGTGGAGTTCCACAAGGGTCAGTCCTAGGACCTGTACTGTTTTTGGTATATGTGAATGACATAACGGAAGGGATAGACTCAGAAGTGTCCCTGTTTGCAGATGATGTGAAGTTAATGAGAAGAATCAAATCAGTCGAGGATCAGGCAGGAATACAAAGAGACCTGGACAGGCTGCAAGCCTGGTCCAGTAACTGGCTCTTGAATTTAACCCTGCCAAATGTAAAGTCATGAATATCGGGGAAGGGCAAAGAAGACCGCAGACAGAGTATAGTCTAGGTGGCCAAGACTGCAAACCCTCACTCAAAGAAAAAGATCTTGGGGTGAGTATAATACGAGCACATCTCCTGAGGCACACATCAATCAGATAACTGCTGCAGCATAGGGGCGGCTGGCAAACCTAAGAATAGCGTTCCAATACCTCACCAAGGAATCATTCAAGACTCTGTATACCATATACGTCAGGCCCATACTGGAGTATGCAGCACCAGTTTGGAACCCACACCTGGTCAAGCACGTCAAGAAATTAGAGAAAGTGCAAAGGTTTGCAACAAGACTAGTCCCAGAGCTAAGGATTGTCCTACGAAGAAAGGTTAAGGGAAATCGGCCTGACGACACTAGAGGACAGGAGGGTTAGGGAGACATGATAACGACATATAAAATACTGCGAGGAATAGATAAGGTGGACAGAGACAAGATGTTCCAGAGAGGGGACACAGAAACAAGGGTCACAATTGGAAGTTGAAGACTCCTATGAGTCAAAGGGATGTTAGGAAGTATTTCTTCAGTCATAGAGTTGTCAGGAAGTGGAATAGCTTGGAAAGCGACATAGTGGAGGCAGGAACCATACATAGTTTTAAGACTAGGTTTGATAAAGCTCATGGAGCAGGGAGAGAGAGGACCTAGTAGCAATCAGTGAAGAGGCGGGGCCAGGAGCTATGACTCGACCCCTGCAACCACAAATAGGTGAGTACAAATAGGTGAGTACACACACACACACACACGTGTCAATGCTTTATTTACAGGGAGCAAAGTCAGGGTATTTTTCCAGAATGGTCTGTAATATACCACTGTGGATAAAATACTTTGACATATCTTGAACATTTCTGAAAGAGTAGTCTCTGAATTCATTAATTTTATCGCACTCCAGTACATAATGACGCAGGGTGTGACAATAATCCAACTGGCAAAGTTTACATCTTGTTTGGTCTACATCTGGTGGTGGTGATTTAACCTGCCAAAGATACTTGTAACCCAGCCGGAGGCGGGCGGTAGTGACATCCAAGAGTCTGCTTATTTTGTTGCATGCACCATAGACATGTGGCTCCTCCTGCATGATAGAATGATGATAGATGGACTGACTGGTATCAAACTCCCTGAGTCTTAAGTCAATAAGCATTTATTCTAGTATCATATTATTAAGTTTAGTATTATCTATTCTTCTCAGGTCTAGTTATAGAATCACATCAAATCTTATGATTACAGGAATTGATCCTGATATCAACCTATTATTAAATGACTTACATGATTCCAACAGCAACTGTAACTATTACACAGCAGATCAAGCAAAGACATTACTCAGAGCCAACAATAACATAACTATCTTCAATTACAATGTTAGATCTTTGAGCAAACATTATGATGACCTCACAGCACTACTCCAATCCCTCCAGACCAATATGTCAATCATCACACTCACTGAGACCTGGCTGAAGCCTGATACTACAGATGTCTATGGCATCCCAGGTTACACAGCCATTCACAATTGCAGGACAGATCAGCGAGGGGTGGAATAGCTATATATTACTCAGATCAACTTGAATGTATCAATAACTCTTGCATAAGGGATGAGCATGGAGAATATATTATAGCTAAATTTAAATCAAAAGACCTGCAAAAACCCCTCACAGTGATAAACATCTACAGATTACACAGTCAAACATTCACCATTTTAGTGAAAAACTAGGTAACCTAATAACTGATGCACACATGAACAAAGACCATTTGCTGCTCACAGGAGACTTCAATATAAATCTCCTACATGACCAGGACCCACAAGTAACAGAATTCACAAACACTATGAGCAACTGCTTGTTACTACCAACAATATCAAACCTACAAGAATTCCGAGACTAGTACCTCATTACTAGACCACATCTGACTAATACTATAGCCCTCTAAAATCAGGCATCATCACAGACAACACCACAGACCACTATCCGACCTTTCTCATAACTAATCTTGGTAAATTGCCCCTAGATATTACAAAAGTTACCTTCAGACTACATAATGAGTCAGCTGTAAATAACTTTATAACAGCTATGATTAACATTGACTGGCATAATGAGTTAGAAACATATACAGATACTAATGAATGCATCAAGAATTTCCTTAACAAAACCCACAGATCACAGCTAAGAGACTTAACAATCCCTGGCTAACACCCAGCATCCTTAAATCCATTAACAAAAGGCACCAATATGAAAAACAATACAGAAGGGGTCTAATAACCAGAGAACAATCCAAACGCTACTCATCAACCCTTACCAGCCTGATAAGGAGATCAAAAATTGTATTATGAGAACAGACTCCAGAACATAAAAGGTGATATAAAAAAGACCTGGAAGACCCTATCTGCAATTCTAGGAAATAATAAAGATAGAAAACAACACCATCAAATTATCAAGAGCAGATGAACCCCTACTCTCACCTACTGAGACAGCAAACAGACTTAATGTTTTCTTCTCCACCATAGGAAAGAATCTAGCGAGTAAAATCCCAAGCTCAAACACCCGTCCAACAGACTACCTCACAAACACCTACCCTAATACGCTATTCCTAGCTCCTACCAACCCAATTGAAGTCTCGCTCATAATCAACACCCTAAAAACAAGGCGGGAGACATAAACAGCCTACCAACTTTTATGTACAAAAAGCTTCACAGGTACTGTCACCAATCATAGCAACACTATTCAATAAATCCATTGAAGCCTCTACCTTTCCATCAATTCTCAAAATAGCTAGGGTCACCCGATCCACAAAGGAGGTGATCAAACAGACCTGAATAATTATAGACCAATTTCTAATTTACCATTGCTTTCTAAAATCTTCGAAAATTAATTCATAGACAAATCTATTCCTACCTCGTCTCACACAATGTACTCAACCCCTGTCAATTTGGATTCAGGACAAACAAGAGCACAAACGATGCTATTACGCACATGTTGGAGTTAATATATACAGCATTTGGGAGAAAAAGAAGTCCCACTGGGAATCTTCATTGATCTCCGCAAAGCTTTTGATACAGTCGACCATGATTTACTGCTCACAAAATTAGCACACTATGGTATTAGGGGGCACCCACCAACTACCTAAAATCATACCTCACCAGCAGAAGCCAATACGTGTACACAAATGGAGCGAACTCTTCCACACAACCAATTACAGTCGGAGTCCTCAAGGAAGTGTCCTGGGGCCACTCCTATTCCTCATTTACATAAATGACCTACCGAATGCATCACAACTACTCAAACCCATTTTATTTGCAGATGACACAACATATGTCTTTTCACCCAAATCCAGTTATACTGGCCAACACTGTTAATGCCGAATTACAGAAAATATCAACATGGATGACGACTAACAAGCTTACTCTCAATACTGACAAGACCTACTTCATACAGTTTGGAAACAAAGTCACAAATGTTCCACTTAACATAACACTTAATGGTACACCCATCACAAGACTCCAGAGGGAAAATTCCTAGGAATCCACCTTGACAGTAGCCTTAAATTCCAAACACATATACAAAAATTTCCAAGAAAATCTCGAAGACAGTAGGCATATTATCAAAGATACGCTATTATGTACCTCAATCAGCTCTCCTTGCACTATATCATTCACTTATCTACCCGTATCTCACCTATGAAATCTGTGCATGGGGATCAACAACGTTAAATCACCTTAGACCACTCATAACACAACAAAAGGCCGCAGTCAGAATGATAACAAATTCCCACTCTAGACAGCATACCCACCAATATTCAAAAGTCTCAAACTACTCACCGTAAAGAGCATTCATACTTACCTTGTGCCTACTACATATATAAAACTTTACACTCTAATATAAACCCTCTGCTAAAACTCTCCTCACCAACTTTAATAGGACCCATGACCACAACACACGACACAGATCACTTTTTGATATACCCGTGTTCATATCAACCTATGTAAAAATTCTATGCACATAAGGGCCCCAGAATCTGGAATTCATTACCAGTAAATATTAAGATAATCTTGTCTGAAAATCAATTTAAGACTCAACTCAAAAAACCCCCTACTCACCCAAACCTAAATGATCATGCTATAAACTACTTTGAAAAATGCTCATTGTTACTTTCCTATACGATAATCTCAATTTTTAATAATATGTTACTATTATGTTACCCCCTACCATATTATAAGTTAATGTCAAAAATGCTCAATGTTATTTTCCTTAAGATAATCTCAATTCCATATTATCATTCAAGAATCTTAACACCTGTAACAATCTAAGATCTAATATCATTATATAATAATTTAAACAGTAAAATTTCATCATATTGTAATTTTGAAAATAATTTTAACTAGAATAAACTCAATAAATTTCTCTAATATTAAGTACATAGTTTTTAAGGACTAGAATAAGCTGCCCCTAATGCCATGGCATGTCAGTGGCTCTCCTTGCACTCAATTTACATTGTAACTTCCGATACCCATGTAACCTGCAATGAAATAAAATTTGTTTGTTTGTTTGTTTGTTAGTTGAAGTTCTTTTCGTATTATTGTTCTCAAACTGCTAACTGACAAGCCAAGATTGTAATCTATCCCCTCTTTGAAAGCATAAAACTTAGCCAATTTATCAGTTCTATCATGCGTCTGAAGACCAATGTGAGATGGAATCCACAGCATGTGCACTCTGACTCTACTATCCAGAATCCTACCATATCTGTGCCTGGCTTCGACACGAGCATGCTACAAGTTATACTTGATGAGTTGAGAGCATTTATGGATGACAGAGAATCAGTTACAATTAGAGAGTTAACCTTAGATACATGGACGCATTTGAGTGCAAGGAGTATGGCAACAGTTCTGTCTGAAGGGTAGAGGCCCAGTTATTGATGCGGCTCCAATTTCTTTAAGAGAGCCATCCTCTGTATGACAACAGCAGCACTCTTCATTGGGGATGTTACATCGCCTGCCGAGTCTTTTGCTTTCGTAGGGAGTGATTTTTGTGTGCAAGTTTGGTACTAAGCCCTCGAGAATTTTCCACGTGTATAACAATGTATCTCTCCCGCCTGCTTTCTGGGGGAGTACAGATTTAGAAACTTCAAGCGTTCCGTAATTGAGGTGGTTTATTGCACTTATGCCTGCCGAAGGTTCTCTGCACATTTTCAAGGTCAGCAATTTCACCCGCCTTGAAAGGTGCAGTTAGTGTCAGCAATATTCTCAGCCTAGATAGAACAAGCGATTTGTAAAGTGTCAACATGGGCTTTGCATCCCTGGTTTTGAAGGTTCTCATTATCCATCCTGTCATTTTTCTAGCAGATGCGATTGCTACGGGTGTTATGGTCCTTGAAGGTGAGATCCTTCTGATGATCACTCCCAGGTCTTTGACATTAGTTTTCGCTCTATTGTGTGTTGGAATTAGTTTTGTACTCCGATGAGATTTAATTCTCACGTTTTCCGTATCTGAGTAATTGAAATTTCTCATCATTGATAGTTAGTTAGTTAGTTAGTTTGATATCTTTATTATGCACCCATACCCATCCTGTGGGTGGTAGTCAAAAGATTACAGAGGTCATAATGGGTCCAGGGACTGACCCCAAAGTTTATAGCTGAGCAAGTTACAAAGGTAATGAACTAACAAGCTTCAAGGTAATGAACTCACAAGTTACAAAGGTAATGAAACATGTAGTAAATTTACTTACTTACGTTTATACATGGTTACAATCATGAACAAATTATAAAGCAATAAACAATTCACTAGTCTACACCCGGTCACAATTTTATTGTTGGGTCACAACACACACACACACATATACATACACACCTGGTATGGATGAAAGAGCAGTGCAAAAGGATGGAACAAGAGTGGGAGAGAAACTAGGAGAGCTTTTCTGCAAAGATGGAGAGAGAGCTTTCTGGAAACTGGAAAAGAGGTTGGAGGAGGAGAAGAAGAACTGGGAGGCACAAGCTGAAGATGCAGTAGCCAGGATAAGGGGCCTAGAAGATGAGGAAACAGGCTGAAGCAGGTTAGGCAGGGGCATTGACCAGTAAAGAGCACAGCATCAAGGGGGCCCATCGGGAAGGAAGATGTAACTTACGCTATGGCCGTATCTGCCTACCAAGCAGGGCCAAGGAGCGGAGGGTGAGCAGCTGAGAGCAGGTGGAGAGGGGAATAGGGCAAATGCAGAGGAACGATCATGCCACCAAGAGCAACAGGAAAAAGAAGGGAGAAACAGGACCTGAGCTGCAGAGGGAAAGGCAATGGGAGGAGGGAGGGCAAAGGCAGTGTTTATTCATGGGCTGAAGGAGAGTGAGGGAAGGACACACACTGAAAGACGGCAGGCAGAAAGAAAGGAGATTGAGGGGCATAATTAAAGAAATAGGTGAAGAAGACAAGGGCCGAGATTAAAAATTTTTAGAGAATAGGGGGACCAAGGGGGAAAACGACGCTGCTGATTTCAGGACAGAAACGAGAGAGGGAAAAACCTCCAAGAGAAACCAAGATTGAAGGAAACGGAAGAATACAGAGGGTGTTCCAGACCGGGAAAAGAACAAAAACAGAACGACAGCAGCTGGGGAGAGGACACAAAGGCGAAAGGGCGAGGAGGGGGGGACAAACAGAATCAGTAGAGGACAACCAAAAGCAGGGCGGGGGCAACAAGAACAAGCCCCACGAACCATCCCAAACACCCAACAACCAAGCAACTATCCCAACACAAACAAACCAACAATCTCAGCCCCCACCCAACACTCCACCATAGAATCCACAGTACCACCAGGTCCCCCCCTCACAGACCCCCCAATGTCGTGTCAGTATCATATATCACTTGTTTAGTTTATCTTTATAAAGCTGGTCCTTTGCGTGGACGTCACGGTACCCCGGCGTCAGAGGCTCGCCATGTGCACAGCCTATCATAAAAGGAGACTGCCCACTAGGCAGGCCTACACAGGTGAACAGACGGGCTGGACTCTCTCCTTTCACTTACTGTAAATTCCGTAACCATCCAACAAGGAGTACTTTGACCTCCTTATATCTCTCAAGACCCCCGACAAGTGGTGAGCAGGGTGTGCCGTAATTTTTTCGATTACGGAAGAGAGAAGACTTCAAGCAAGCAAACAGCCTCCAGACGACCATGCCGCTCCTACATCATAGAAGTCTACATATCTACAGTATCCCTGGTCCCAAGGCCTTACTTGTTAATTTTCTGAAACCTACGAGGGGGTTACCCGGGTTTTGCAAATTTGTCATAACCAGGGGGGAAGTCCCATTCAAGCCAGTAAAGCCACCAAGCTACGTCAGCCTAGGTTAAGCCAGCTCCTACCTTCGGGGAGTTTGTCACAAGATTCCAACCAGTCAATTGTGTGAAAATATTCTACTAAGCCAGCAAGCCACCGCCCGGCGCATGCGGGAACGGTGGGCTATCCACCACCACCCACCAACCAACGCCGAGGCAGACGCCATTTTAAACCCGTGCATCCACCCACAAAAGCATTAATTTTGGTTATTTCCCCCTGGGCCGCAACGTTTTTTACGAACCGGTCGAGCGTCCTGAGTGTGTTTCTTCTGAACTGTTGTGCCAACTTTATCCCCGTTTATGCCTTACTCCTGAATCTGCGCGAGTGGATAACCATCCCCACCACCTCCACCATCCTCCACCAAACGTTTAAAAACAAGTTTTCACCCCCGAGACATTTTTGTGTTGTTGTTTTTTTTTCAGATAATCTATAGACAATTTCGTGTGTTGAGACAATTTCTGCGATTCATTTTTGGTTATCTGGAAGTGTTCTGTGTTAAAAATTTTAATTGCATTAATTTTTATTTCATATATTGTTTTTGTTAATTATTGGTTTTTTTTTC
>WNWK01035655.1:5000-19631 GCA_009830355.1 Cherax destructor | reverse complement strand
AAAGGGACAACCAACCTTAAAAAAACCAAAAAAATATGTTGGTTCCCCCTTCCCAAAAAAAAACTTTTTTGATCCCCCTTTTCCCTTTTTTTTAAAAAATTTTTAAAATATCAAAGTTGTATTTAAAAATCTTGTCGTAAAAAAACTTTTGATAAAAAACCCCCCAAAATGCTGAGGGATTTTTATAAGATTCCCTGTAAAATTCGAAAAAAGTTTTATGGACAAACTAAAAAAAGTCAAAAACCCCAAAAATTTTTAAAAAACAACAAAATATAGCTTTAAAAACTGGGATTCTAATGTTTTTATTTTTTTCATGTGAAGATTTTAACCACCCAAATTTTTTTTTTCAAAATGCTGAGAAGGTTGTATCAAGCAAGTCCATGGTTGAGAGGAATATAATGAATTTTTTCCCCTTTTAAAAAGCATTTTAAAAAAATTTTGAATTTTTTTTTTGGGTTTTTAAAAAATTGGTTTTTTTTTAAAAATTAAAAAAAATTTTTGGAAAAATTTAATGATAAATTGGACTAATCAATTCTTGGGAAGAGTTTCAGGTCCTTTTTTTTTTTCCTCTTCCCCAGAGTCGGGGATTTACGTTTCGGGGGTGTAGTTTTTTTTAAAATTTGATGTGACTGTGGGGGGGGCCCTTTGGTGTGATGTGACTGTAAAGGTTTAGTCTTCCCCCTTATAAAAGTCCTCTTGTCTTTTTCCTTTTATAGTTCCTTGATAATGTGAGTCCCCCAAAAAGGGGTTTGGAATTTTATTTTTTCATGGTGGTTTTTTTTATATATATATATATATATATATATATATATATATATATATATATATATATATATATAAAAAATTTTTCCCCGAATGGTAAAATTGTTTTCAAGAACTGTTAAAAAAATTAAAACCCCCTTTTAAAATTTTCTAAAAAGAACAAAAAAAAGGGGAACACTGCGGGGGGGCCCCTCTGGCCCATGGGGGCAGGTCAAATCTCCCGATTTAAGCCAATGCCCCACCCAGCCAGGTCAGGTTCCCATTCCTTGGGGGAAACCCCCATCTGACCTAGTAGCACAAGCTAGTCAAAAACCAATCACACCCACCCACCCCCTCATATATTTTTTCTAGCCTATTTTTTAAAAATAAAAAAGTTTAGCCTCATAAATTTTTAAAGGGGGGTTTTTACCCCCCCACAACTCTATTACCAAACCAGTGCTTTCCTATATCCTTCCAATCAAATTTATCCAATTTAAAACCCCTTTCAGTTTTTAATACTAGATTTTTTTTGCACGCTTTTAAAACCCCTTTTTTTTTTCCCCGTTTTCCATTTATACACCTCAATCATACCCCCCCCAATTCCCCCTTTTAAGGCAGATTCGGGGGCCCTCAGTCTATCCTCATAAGGAAGATTTCGATACATGGGATCAACGGTCATCCCCCTTTGTCTTTTCCAGACATTTATACCCATTCTGTAATCCTTTGATATTTTTGAAAATTTTGAAGAGTTTCAAGGTACCTCTCTGGGGCCGGGCCGGGCTGTCTGGTGTCCCTGGTCACCAGGTTTTTGCTGTGGGCCCGCCCCCCCCTATCCATCACAGCCGGGTTGGGTCTTCCCCTGATGAAATACTTCCCCAGTTCAAGGTTCTACCGGTTTCCCCAGCTTTTTTTGGATATCTTCTGGAAATTTGAATAGTCTGGGCCCCCGGGTTTTAATCAGTGCTCCATTGTCCCCCCCCCCCCTGCTCCTCACTGGGTTTTTTTTACATTTTGTCTCTCTACGTTTTTTTTGGGGTTTTCCTAATGGTCGTGTTTCATACCCTTGTATGCTTCTGTATTCATTTCCCAGGCACTGGTGGGGTTTAGGGTGCTATGTTGTTCCCCCATGATTGTCTGATAGCTCTTGGTTTATTTTTCCCATAAATTCTATGGTTATTAAAATTAAACACTGAAATTCCGTCTCTAACATTAGTCCCCATTCCCCAACCCCCTGAGTTAATACTAGTTTGAATTTTATGATGTTATTAAAGTATATTGTTTTTAACTGTTATGTCTCTGTTAAAATTCTCTTTTTTTGTGAATATCAAATGGGGTTTTTTTCTTTTGTGGGATAAATTTATCTGTTGGTTTGGATTTTTTTTCAAAACCCTCATTATTTCCCCTGGTAGGGCCTGTTGAGCCAGGGAAATTCCAGGAGATATTTCTGGTATAACATTATTTTCCCTCATCTTCCTTTTTACATGGGGTTAAAAAATCCCAAGGATTAAAATGCATGGGGTTTGATTCTCTACCCTCCCCCAGGTAGCTATCTATCTTCCTTAACCCAAATTCCCCCGTTGCTGATGGTAGTTGTAACTGGAAAAATTACTAGTTCCCCTTTTTCCACTTTAATCCGGGGATTTCTACTATATCATTGAGGCCAACACTTGGGCAACGGGGGAGTATTTTTTATATAGAGTCCTACCCCCCTGTGACCTAAATTTATCACATCTATACATTTATAGTTTTTCTTTGAATTCTCCGTAAAACCCTTTTTATGTGTTTCTGTAAATGCCCCAAAACATGGCATTTGTTTTGAGGGGAAACCACAAAAACCCAACTTTGTTATTTTTATTTGATTTCAGACCCTGAATATTTGCAAATATAAGCAGGGTTACCATTTGGATGTTTGGTCTTTTTTTGTGTTTGGTTGTACCCCGGGTTTCCCACCGGGTAGGCCCCCGGGGGCCCCTCCCCCTTTTTCTCAATGACTTTGTTTGTTCTCGGCCCTGATGAGGGTCCGTCTTGGCGTGCCCTGTTTGCCCATCTGTCCCCTCTCCCCTTTCCCCATTTTCTCTTTCTTTGTCTGGTTGTTTCTCCTTATATCTAAAAAGATTGCTGGTCATTTTCATTTTCCTTTCCTGCTTTCTCTGTCGTACTGTTCCCTTTATATGGTGGTCTGGGAGCTCAGGTCATAACATTCTCTGGACTGTGTTGGCACATTTTCTGGTGTGTTTATTCCAACAATCTCTGCCATAAAGGCACATACCTTTTGCATAGAATCTGCATATGTTTTGACTGCCTATATTTACTGGTTTTGTGTTTTCCCAAAGATCTGCAGAATTATCTGCGTTTTCTTCCTCTCTTTCCACTCCTTGGTTTTCCTCGTTATCTGCGCTTTTCTCCTTGTGACATGGGGCCAACATTTTCCCTGGAAGAGGCTCCCTACTATGTCTGTACTAGAGGCTATGGCTGTGGTGGCGTCCTTACTAAATCTGGATGTTCACTATGGCTGGGGGCTGGGTCTGGGTAGTCCTAGAGCTGGGGGCTGAGTTAGCTAATGTTTTTGTCTCCTGTGTTTTTCAGTGGATGACTGATTATTTTTGGGTCATTTGTTGTAGACTGGTCATTGTGTGTTTAGACTTTACTCTTTTCCTATCTTCCATGTTCTATATACCGGGTAGACTATTCAATAGTTCCTTTTTTTCATGCTTATTGTTTATTAACCTCCTGAGTGCTTTCCTGATATCTGTCCATAGTTCCACATACTTGTCGCAGATCCAGAAACACCTTTCTAGACGGATGTCATTTCTTGTTACTGTGTTAATTCTTGAACTGTGCAGCATAATCTAAATGGGGCCTAACCAAGGAATATAGAGTTGAAGAACAACCTGAGGACTCCTATTATTTATGCTTCTTGATATGAAGCCAAGGATTCTGTTCGTTTATTGCGAACACTTATGCACTGTTGTCTTGGTTTTAGATTACAGCTAACCAGAACTCCTAAATCCTTTTGCATCAGTAGTATTCAGATCTACATTATTTAGTATACATGTGGCATGGTTATTGTCCTGTCAATATTTAGAACTTTGCATTTATCTATTTAAACTGCATCTGCCACTTCTCCGACCACTGCATCAGTCTATTCAAATCTTCCTGGGGTGCTCTAATGTCCTCATTTGAATGAATTGACGGCCTATTTTGGTGTCATCGGCAAATTTGCTTATGTCGCTATTTATTCCCTCATCTATGTCGTTTTATGTAGATTGTGAACCACAAGGGCCCAATACTGACCCCTCTGGAACACCGCTGTGACGCTTCCCCACTCTGAGTTTCCCCATTTATGCAAACTCTCTGCTGCCTATTTGTCAACCATGCCTCTATCCAGGAAAAAAATTCTCCTATTCCGTGTGCCTTAATTTTCCTCAATAGTCTCTGATGTGGGACTCTATCAAAAGCCTTACTGAAGTCCATATACACAATATCATATTCATTACCATGATCTACCTCCTCAAATACCTTAGTGAAAAAGTTATTAAATTTGTAAGGCAGGAAGCCCTTTGTAAAACCGTGCTGAGATTCATTGATTAATTTATGCTTTCAAGATGGCTTGCGAATTGCCTCGGCAATTATTGATTCCATAAATTTTCCCACTATGGAGGTTAGGCTTATTGGTCTATAGTTCGAAGCTAAGGACCTGTCTCCTGCTTTGAAAATAGGTATTACATTTGCAATTTTCCACTTATCTGGCACCATGCCAGTTTGCAGTGATATGTTGAAAAGATTAGCTATAGGTTTGCTAAGCTCCTCTTTACATTCCTTTAGAACCCTTGCATACAGTTCATCAGGGCCTGGGGATTTGTTAGGTTTTAATTTATCTATTTGTCTAAGGACCATGTCACTTGTGACCCTAATCGTGCATAGTTTACTATCGTCCTGTTCTACATAATTTATTATTTCTGGAATATCGCTAGTATCTTCCTGTGTAAAAACTGAGAGGAAGTAAGTGTTAAAAATTCTACACATTTCCTTATCACCTACTATCACAGGATGGTAGTACCTCCCTGGGTGGCTGCTGTCTACCAACGTACTACCACAGGATGGTAGTACCTCCTGGGTGGTTGCTGTCTACCAACTCTGCCACAGGATGGTAGTACCTCCTGGGTAGTTGCTGTCTACCAACCAACTACCACAGGATGGTAGACTCCCTGGGTGGTTGCTGTCTACCAACCTACTCCACAGGATGGTAGTACCTCCCTGGGTGGTTGCTGTCTACCAACCTACTACCACAGGATGGTAGTACCTCCCTGGGTGGTTGCTGTCTACCAACCTACTACCACAGGATGGTAGTACCTCCTGGGTGGTTGCTGTCTACCAACCTACTACCACAGGATGGTAGTACCTCCCTGGGTGGTAGCTGTCTATCAACCTACTACCACAGGATGGTAGTACCTCCCTGGGTGGCTGCTGTCTACCAACCTACTGCCACAGGATGGTAGTACCTCCCTAGGTAGTTGCTGTCTCCAACCACTACCACAGGATGGTAGTACCTCCTGGGTGGTGTGTCTACCAACCTACTCCACAGGGTGGTAGTACCTCCTGGGTGTTGCTGTCACCAACCTACTACCACAGAATGGAGTACCTCCCTGGGTGGTTGCTGCCAAACTACTACCACAGGATGGTAGTACCTCCATTAGTGGTTGCTGTGCTACCAACCTACTGCCACAGGATGGTAGTACCTCCTGGGTGGTTGCTGTCTACCAACCTACTACCACAGAATGGTAGTACCTCCATTAGTGGTTGCTGTCTGCACCAACCTACTGCCACAGGATGGTAGTACCTCCATTAGTGGTTGCTGTCTCTACAACCTACTGCCACAGGATGGTAGTACCTCCTGGTGGTTGCTGTCTACCAACCTACTCCACAGGATGGTAGTACCTCCATTAGTGGTTGCTGTCTGTCTACCAACCACTACCACAGGATGGTAGTACCTCCTGGGTGGTTGCTGTCTCCAACCTACTACCACAGGATGGTAGTACCTCCTGGGTGGTTGCTGTCTGCACCAACCAACTACCACGGATGGTAGTACCTCCATAGTGGTTGCTGCTGTCTACCAACCTACTCCACAGGATGGTAGTACCTCCCTGGGTGGTTGCTGTCTACCAACTACTACCACAGGATGGTAGTACCTCCTGGCTGGTTGTCTGTCTACCAACCTACTACCACAGGATGGTAGTACCTCCCTGGGTGGTTGCTGTCTACCAACCTACTACCACAGGATGGTAGTACCTCCTGGTGGTTGCTGTCTACCAACCTACTACCACAGGATGGTAGTCCTCCCTGGGTGGTTGCTGTCTACCAACCAACTACCACAGGATGGAGTACCTCCCTGGGTGGTTGCTGTCTACCAACCTACTACCACAGGATGTAGTACCTCCTGGGTGGTTGCTGTCTACCAACCAACTACCACAGGATGGGAGTACCTCCTGGCTGGTTGCTGTCTACCAACCTATCACAGGATGTAGTACCTCCCTGGCTGGTTGCTGTCTACCAACCTACCACAGGATGGTAGTCCTCCCTGGTGGTTGCTGTCTACCAACCTACTACCACAGGATGGAAGTACCTCCTGGTGGTTGCTGTCTACCAACCTACCACAGGATGGTAGTGCCTCCTGGGTGTTGCTGTCTACCAACCTACTACCACAGGATGGTAGTACCTCCCTGGGTGGTTGCTGTCTCCAACCTACTACCACAGGATGGTAGTGCCTCCCTGGTGGTTGCTGTCTACCAACCTATCACAGGATGGTAGTACCTCCCTGGCTGGTTGCTGTCTACCAACCTACTACCACAGGATGGTAGTACCTCCCTGGCTGGTTGCTGTCTACCAACCTATCACAGGATGGTAGTACCTCCCTGGCTGGTTGCTGTCTACCAACCTACCACAGGATGGTAGTACCTCCCTGGGTGGTTTCTGTCTACCAACCTACTACCACAGGATGTAGTACCTCCTGGGTGGTTGCTGTCTACCAACCTACTCACAGGAGGTAGTACCTCCCTGGTGGTTGCTGTCTACCAACCTACTACCACAGGATGGTAGTACCTCCCTGCGGTTGCTGTCTACCAACCTACTACCACAGGATGATAGTACCTCCCTGGGTGGTTGCTGTCTACCAACCTACTACCACAGGATGGTAGTACCTCCCTGGGTGGTTGCTGTCTACCAACCTACTACCACAGGATGGTAGTACCTCCTGGGTGGTTGCTGTCTACCAACCTACTACCACAGGATGGTAGTACCTCCCTGGGTGGTTGCTGTCTATCAACCTACTACCACAGGATGGTAGTACCTCCCTGGGTGGTTGCTGTCTACCAACCTACTACCACAGGATGGTAGTACCTCCCTGGGTGGTTGCTGTCTACCAACCTACTACCACAGGATGGTAGTACCTCCCTGGGTGGTTGCTGTCTACCAACCTACTACCACAGGATGGTAGTACCTCCCTGGGTGGTAGCTGTCTATCAACCTACTACCACAGGATGGTAGTACCTCCCTGGGTGGCTGCTGTCTACCAACCTACTGCCACAGGATGGTAGTACCTCCCTAGGTAGTTGCTGTCTACCAACCAACTACCACAGGATGGTAGTACCTCCCTGGGTGGTTGCTGTCTACCAACCTACTACCACAGGGTGGTAGTACCTCCCTGGGTGGTTGCTGTCTACCAACCTACCTAATATATATATATATATATATATATATATATATATATATATATATATATATATATATATATATATATATATATATATATATATATATATGAGAGGAAGAGAGAGACAAGGAGAGCGCATTGCACTGGTGACACAGGTGTAGAGCCAGTGAGATAGCTTTAAAAGTTGGCACTGATGTTGACTCTGTCACCCCTCCTGCATTCCTTACTGCCCCTTCCCACCCTCCCTCTCTTCTCTCTCCCTCTCCCTCTTCTCTCTCTCTCTCTCCCTCTCTCTCACCTCCCTCTCTCTCTCACTCCTCTCTCCTCCCTCCTCTCTCTCTCACCTCCCTCTCTCTCACCTCCCTCTCCTCTCACCTCCTCTCTCCCCACCTCCTCTCTCTCACCTCCTCTCTCTCCACCTCTCTCTCTCACCTCCCTCTCTCTCTCACCTCCCTCTCTCTCTCACCTCCCTCTCTCTCTCTCACCTCCCTCTCTCTCTCACCTCACTCTCTCTCTCACCTCCCTCTCTCTCCACCTCCTCTCTCTCTCACCTCCCTCTCTCTCTCACCTCCCTCTCTCTCTCACCTCCCTCTCTCTCTCACCTCCCTCTCTCTCTCACCTCCCTCTCTCTCTCACCTCCCTCTCTCTCTCTGTCGAAAATAACCTGGTGTAAGTACAGTCATACACCTACACAATGTACACTGAACCTTCACTGCTGGTGTAAGTACAGTCATGCACCTACACAATGTACACTGAACCTTCACTACTGGTGTAAGTACAGTCATGCACCTACACAATGTACACTGAACCTTTGCTGCTGGTTTAAGTACAGTCATGCACCTACATACATTTAAACACACACACACAACGTCGCAGTGCACAAACACCTACATACCCCCACAAATACACCCCACACCCACCACCCACACCCGTACTATATGCAGTAGAATCACATTACACCCTCCCAGGCCCTCCAACCCCCCACAAACCCCCATAATACAATGTTGGAGAGGAAACTGAAGGTATGGTACACCAACGATGATGGTATAACAAATAAATGGGAGGAGTGGCACGAAAGAGTCAAAGAGGCATCACCGGACATAATAGCTCTCACAGAAACCAAGCTCACAGGGATGATAACAGATGCCATCTTTCCAACGGGATATCAGATCCTGAGGAAAGACAGAGGGAACAGAGGGGGTGGAGGAGTGGCACTGCTCATCAAAAACCAATGGGATTTTGATGAGCTGGAGAGAGGAGAGAGAGGAGAAGCAAGAGACTACATAGTAGGAACGCTTCAGTCTGGAGGTCCCAAGGTGGTAATTGCAGTGATGTATAACCCACCACAGAACAGCAGGAGGCCAAGGCAAGAGTATGATGAGAGTAATAGAGCGATGGTTGACACACTGGCTGAAGTGGCCAGAAGGGCTCATGCGAGCAGGGCGAAGCTACTGATCATGGGTGACTTCAACCACAAGGAAATAGACTGGGAAAACTTGGAGCCACATGGGGGCCAAGATATGTGGAGGGCTAAGATGATGGAGGTGGTACTGGAAAACCTCATGAGGATGAACCAGCAAGACTGGACCTGTATTCACCTTAAGAAGAAGTTCAGACATTGAGGACATCACATATGAAAGGCCCTAGTTACAAGTAGAGGGGGAAGCAGGAAGGGCAGGACGAATGTAGCCAAACTACAAGAAAGGGGACTACACAGGCATGAAGAACTTCCTGAATGGGGTTCAGTGGAACAAAGAACTGGAAGGGAAGTCAGTAAATAAGATGATGGAATATGTGACAACAATATACAAGGAAGCTGAAGAGAGGTTTGTACCCAAGGGCAACAAACATAATGAGAAGGCCAGGATGTGCCTGTGGTTCACCAAAGGTGTACAGTGGCTAAAACCAAGTGTGCTAGGGAATGGAAGAAGTATAGAAGACAAAGGACCCAGGAGAATATGGAAAGCAGTGTTATGGAGGGAGGCCCAATGACAAAGCAGCGAGAGCCAAGTCTGACCCAAAGCTGTTGTACAGCCACATCAGGAGGAAATCAACAGTCAAGGACCAGGTAATCAGGCTGAGGAAGGAAGGAGGAGAGATCACAAGAAACGACCGTGAAGTATGTGAGGAACTCAACATGAGATTCAAAGAAGTGTTCACAGAGGAGACAGAAGGGACTCCAGAAAGACAGAGAGGTGGGGTACACCACCAAGTGCTGGACACAATACATACAACCAAGGAAGTGGTGAAGAGGCTGCTAAGTGAGCTAGATACCTCAAAGGCGATGGGGCCGGATAACATCTCTCCATGGGTCCTGAGAGAGGGAGCAGAGGAGCTATGTGTACCACTAACAACAATCTTCAACACATCTATGGAAACAGGACGACTACCTGAGGTATGTAAGACAGCAAATGTAGTTCCATTTTTTAAAAAAGGAGACAGGAACGTAGCACTAAACTACAGACCAGTGTCACTGACATGTATTGTACGCAAAGTCATGGTATATGATGAGGTGTCAGAGTGGGCGCCTGTGACGAACGGGGTTCCACAAGGGTCAATCCCAGGACCAGTGCTGTTTCTGATATATGTGGATGACATGATGGAAGGAATAGACTCAGAAGTGTCTCTGCTGCAGCATATGGATGAACAGCGAACCTAAGAGTAGCATTCCGACATCTCAGTAAGGAGTCGTTAAGGACCCTGTACACTGTGTATGTCAGACACTGTACACCGTGTATGTCAGACCCTGTACACCGTGTATGTCAGACACTGTACACCGTGTATGTCAGACCCTGTACACCGTGTATGTCAGACACTGTACACCGTGTATGTCAGACCTGTACACCGTGTATGTCAGACCCTGTACCGTGTATGTCAGACCTGTACACCGTGTATGTCAGACACTGTACACCGTGTATGTCAGACCCTGTACACCGTGTATGTCAGACCCTGTACACCGTGTATGTCAGACACTGTACACCGTGTATGTCAGACCCTGTACACCGTGTATGTCAGACCCTGTACACCGTGTATGTCAGACCCTGTACACCGTGTATGTCAGACACTGTACACCGTGTATGTCAGACACTGTACACCGTGTATGTCAGACACTGTACACCGTGTATGTCAGACCCTGTACACCGTGTATGTCAGACACTGTACACCGTGTATGTCAGACACTGTACACCGTGTATGTCAACCACTGTACACCGTGTATGTCAGACCCTGTACATCGTGTATGTCAGACACTGTACACCGTGTATGTCAGACACTGTACATCGTGTATGTCAGACACTGTACACCGTGTATGTCAGACACTGTACACCGTGTATGTCAGACCCTGTACACCGTGTATGTCAGACCCTGTACACCGTGTATGTCAGACCCTGTACACCGTGTATGTCAGACACTGTACACCGTGTATGTCAGACACTGTACACCGTGTATGTCAGACACTGTACACCGTGTATGTCAGACACTGTACACCGTGTATGTCAGACCCTGTACATCGTGTATGTCAGACCCTGTACACCGTGTATGTCAGACCCTGTACACCGTGTATGTCAGACACTGTACACCGTGTATGTCAGACCCTGTACACCGTGTATGTCAGACACTGTACACCGTGTATGTCAGACCCTGTACATCGTGTATGTCAGACCCTGTACACCGTGTATGTCAGACCCTGTACACCGTGTATGTCAGACACTGTACACCGTGTATGTCAGACACTACACCGTGTATGTCAGACCCTGTACACCGTGTATGTCAGACCCTGTACACCGTGTATGTCAGACCCTGTACACCGTGTATGTCAGACACTGTACACCGTGTATGTCAGACACTGTACACCGTGTATGTCAGACACTGTACACCGTGTATGTCAGACACTGTACACCGTGTATGTCAGACACTGTACACCGTGTATGTCAGACACTGTACACCGTGTATGTCAGACACTGTACACCGTGTATGTCAGACACTGTACACCGTGTATGTCAGACCCTGTACATCGTGTATGTCAGACCCTGTACACCGTGTATGTCAGACACTGTACACCCTGTATGTCAGACCCTGTACATCGTGTATGTCAGACCCTGTACATCGTGTATGTCAGACCCTGTACACCGTGTATGTCAGACACTGTACACCGTGTATGTCAGACACTGTACACCGTGTATGTCAGACACTGTACACCGTGTATGTCAGACACTGTACATCGTGTATGTCAGACCCTGTACATCGTGTATGTCAGACCCTGTACACCGTGTATGTCAGACACTGTACACCGTGTATGTCAGACACTGTACACCGTGTATGTCAGACCCTGTACATCGTGTATGTCAGACCCTGTACACCGTGTATGTCAGACACTGTACACCGTGTATGTCAGACCCTGTACACCGTGTATGTCAGACACTGTACACCGTGTATGTCAGACACTGTACACCGTGTATGTCAGACACTGTACACCGTGTATGTCAGACACTGTACACCGTGTATGTCAGACACTGTACACCGTGTATGTCAGACACTGTACACCGTGTATGTCAGACACTGTACACCGTGTATGTCAGACACTGTACACCGTGTATGTCAGACACTGTACACCGTGTATGTCAGACACTGTACACCTTGTACATCAGGCCCATATTGGAGTATGCAGCACCAGTTTGGAACCCACACCTGGTCACGCACGTCAGAAAAGTAGAGAAAGTGCAAAGGTTTGCAACGAGAGTTTCAATTGTTTCACTACTCTCGGAGCCCGGCCATGGGCCATGCTCGTCTGGTGCTTGCCTGGTTAACCAGGCTGTTGCTGCTGGAGGCACACTGCCCCACATATCCATCACAGCCTGGTTGATCTGGCACCTGGTGAAGATACTTGTCCAGTTTCCTCTTGAAGGCTTCTACACTGGTTCCAGCCGTGTTTCTGATATCTTCTGGTAAGATGTTGAATAGTCTGGGACCCCGGAAGTTAATACAGTGCTCCCGTATTGTGCCCACCGCACCCCTGCTCCTCACTGGGTTTATTTTACACTTCCTCCCATATCTCTCACTCCAGTATGTTGTTATGGCAGTGTGCAGATTTGGGACCAGCCCCTCAAGTACTCTCCAGGTATATATTATCATGTATCTCTCTCTCCTCCGCTCCAATGAGTACATGTTCAAGACTTGAAGGCGTTCCCAATAATTTAGATGTTTCAATGGCTCAATGTGAGCCGTAAACGATCTCTGGATTTGTTCCAGCTCTGCTATTTCTCCTGCCCTGAACGGGGCCGTCAGCACTGAGCAGTATTCTAAGTGAGGGAGCACTAGCGATTTGAATAGTGTCACCATCGGCATTATTTCCCTTGTTTTGAAAGTTCTCAATACCCACCCCGTCATCTTCCTGGCTGTTGTGATCTTTGTCTTGTTATGGTCTTTAAACGACAGATCAGCAGACATAATTATTCCCAAGTCCTTTACGTGTTCCTTTCGTTCTATGTGGTGACACTCTTGCGTTTTGTATATAGTGTTCCTTTGAGTTCTTCATTTTTCCATACCTAAGCAGCTGAAACTTATCACCATTGAACGTCATGTTGTTCTCCACTGCCCACTGGAAGACCCTGCTTATGTCCTCCTGTAATTTTTCAGTGTCCTCTACCGTAGTGACTTTCATGCTTATTTTAGTGTCATCTGCAAATGATGATACAAAGTGTGCTGGGTGTTTTTATCTATGTCTGCTATGAGGATGAGAAACAGCAGAGGTGCCAGGACAGTGCCTTGGGGCACTGAGCTTTTGACCTCGCTGATGCTGGATCTTGCCCTGTTCACTACTACTTTTTGTGTTCTGTGTTAGGAACTCAAATATCCATCTGCCTACCTTCCCCGTAATGCCTATGGCCCTCATTTTGTGCGCTATCACTCCATGATCGCATTTGTCAAACGCCTTTGCAAAATCTGTGTAAATCACATCTGCGTTTTGGTCGTCTTCCAATGCCTCCGTAATTCTGTCATAATGGTTCAGCAGCTGTGACAGGCATGATCGTCCCGCTCTAAAGCCATGCTGGTTCGGGTTATGTTGGTTGTGCTGGTCCATGAAGTTTGTAATCTGCCGTCTCATCACTTTTTCAAAGATTTTTATGTGAGAAGTTAGGGCTACTGGTCTGTAATGTTTAGCTAGCGCTCTACTACCTCCCTTATGCAAAGGAGCTATGTCTGCACTCTTTAAGGCCTCTGGAATTTCACCTAGATCTACCTAGATAACGATCAGGGTGAGGAAAGAAGGTGGGGAACACACAAGAAACAGGATAGGGGGACATGATAACGACATAAAAAATACTGAGAGGAATTGACAAGGTGGACAGAGACAGGATGTTCCGGAGATGGAAAAAATCAAGGGGTCACAGTTGGAAGTTGAAGACTCAGATGAATCACAAGGATGTTAGGGAGTTGTCAGGAAGTGGAATAGTCTGGAAAGGGAGGTGGTGGAGGCAGGATCCATACATAGCTTTAAGAAAAGGTATAATAAAGCTCATGGAGCAGGAAGAGACTTAGTAGCGACCAGTGAACAGGCGGGGCCAGGAGCTGTGACTCGATCCATGCAACTTCAACTAGGTGAGTACAAAACACACACACACACACTTGCCTGTACATCTGTGCCGGGTATCAAACTAAGGTATTCTCCGTGCAACGTGTTCAAGCCCTGTGGTCTTAAAACCACAAACACCAGGCGCTGTGAAGATGTTCACCTTACCTGTAATAAGACACAACACATTAGAACACATAATTTAGAACACACGTCAAAATATTCACTAAAACTATAATAAGACACATGTGCAACACCTAGTGTCTTTATTGATGAATAAGACACAACACAAACACACGATATGATGGAAGGAATAGACTCCGAAGTGTCCCTGTTTGCAGATGATGTGAAGTTGATGAGAAGAATTCATTTGGACGAGGACCAGGCAGAACTACAAAGGGATCTGGACAGGCTGGAGGCCTGGTCCAGCAACTGGCTCCTGGAGTTCAACCCCACCAAGTGCAAAGTCATGAAGATTGGGGAAGGGCAAAGAAGACCATAGACGGAGTACAGTCTAGGGGGCCAGAGCCTCACTCAAGGAAAAGGATCTTGGGGTGAGTATAACACCAGGCACATCTCCTGAGGCGCACATCAACCAAATAACTGCTGCAGC
>WNWK01035654.1:0-19636 GCA_009830355.1 Cherax destructor | reverse complement strand
GTTGAGGTCCAAGGACACCCGGGGCCCCCGGGAGGCCCCACAGGACGACCCGGGGCCCCGGGAGGCCCCAAGGACGCCCCCCCTTGAGGCAAAGGACGCCCCGGGGGCCCCCCGGTTGAGGCTCCAGGACGCCCGGGGTCTCCCGGTTGAGGTACCACAGGACCCCCCTTCCCCCCGGGGGCTACCACAGGACGACCGGCCCCCCCCGGTTGAGGTCCCGGGGGGACGACCCGGGGTCCCCCGGTTGAGGTCCAAGGAGCCCGTGGGTCCCCCGGGGTTGAGGCTCCAAGGACGAACCCGGGGGCCCCCGGTTGAGGTACCAGGGGACCCCCCGGGGCCCCCCGGGTGAGGCTACCAGGGGACGACCCGTGGGCCCCCCGGGGGAGGCTACCACAGGACCCCCGTGGGCCCCGGGTTGAGGTCCCACAGGAGACCCGTGGGTCTCCCGGGGGGGCCCACAGGACGACCCGTGGGTCTCCCGGTTGAGGCTACCACAGGACCCCCCGGGGGTTTCCCCCCCGGGTTGGGGACCACAGGACGACCGGGGGCCCCCGGTGTGGGGGATTGTGGTACCCACGAGCCCCACCTTCCAGGGGGGAAGGGGAGGGGGATGGGAAGTCAGTGTTACAGTGACTGTTAACAACCCTACGGGGAAAAAGGGGGGGATTGCCAAAGTTTTTCCCCCTCTCTTGAGAGTTATAACGCCCTGACCCACCAGGCCGGGGAGCTCCAGTTTAGAATGTCAAGTGAAGTAAACCCCCTAATGTCTGTAACACTCAGGAAGGTCCGTGGTTTTTCCCCCTGGTACGGGTGGAAACTTTGGTGTTAAGACACCTGGTGTCCCTGTTCCCAATACAGATTGCAGCATAATCTCTTCCAAGGAAGGATGATCAAACCTAGAAAGTGGTACGGGGTTAAAAAAGGGTTTATCCAGACTTAGTCGGGGAGACCACCGGGGGCAGGCGCGGCCTACGCAGCAAAAAGCTGAACGTTCAAAAAATTTTTTCGGTCTGGATAATGAACCAGGTGTCATCAGAAAATCGACGGGAGAACCAGGTTAGCAGTCACAGCGCTTCCTGTCTAGATTGGGAGGGTTCTTGAGGGGCGACTTTTTTAAAGGGGCAGTCAAAGTTGAACGCATTAATTATCGACAGGTATTAGGTTTAGGAAGGGTATCGTCGGGTAGACCACATATTGTTGCTCACCGTCGAGAGTTTTTCGTAGCTAGTGGAAATTTTATTCGGTGTTGGCGACAACTTGCAGCAGGATTTCAGTCTCGGTGCGCGACCCGATGTTTCCACCGCCGGGGGGCCCTTGGAAGTCCCATCTGAGTCTGCGATGGATATTTTTGCACGAACAGGCGACTGACTTGAGGCCCTGGAGAAGCTGGAGGGAGTTCGCAGCCAAAATCCAACGTTTTGGTTTTTTTTTTTATTATTATATTTCCTTATGCATCATCAACAATTACGCAAAAAAATTTAATTAGATTTAACCGATATAAATTTTTTTTACCCTCAAGTGATAATACACTGTAAAGATTATCAAGTATTCAAAACAAGAATTCTATGAAGGTAATGATCTCAACCAATCCTACAAGGGGAAAAAAATTTGGGGACGATCAAGTTTGGAAAATCGTGGTCACCTTCCCACTCTTCCTTTCCCCTTAAAAAATTTTACTGTCAGCAAAAAGGGGAAAAATAAAAAATCGCCAATCTTACCACCTCCACTTTTCCAAAAGGGGGGTTCAATTTTTTACGCTGCAGTTTTTTGGGTTTTTTTTTTAAATGACAAGTTTTTTTGGGGGCTGCGGGTGAGTGGCGCTGCTGCCTCTGCAGAGATCGGAGTGTGATCCAGGCTTCCCCGGGAAACTGGTCCACAAACACACATCTTTTTTTTGGAAGTTGTCCTCCAGCGAGGGGCTCTAACTGCTTCAGAAGTACCATTGCTCAGGCAAAAGATTTGCCATCCGTCGTGCTTGACGCATTTTTGGAATTGAAGCGGTATTTTTCTCCAAGGAAACCCAAAACTCGGGGGAAATTGGTAGTAATCTCAGTATTTGATTTTAGAGCCCTTGTGCTAGAGCTGAAGTACCCGTCATCTTGATGCTTTAAAACCCCCCCCAACTCCTTTCCAGATAACGTATAGTGCAAGAAAGACAAAAACTAGGCCACCAGACGGCAGACTAGCAGAGAATCTTCTTAGACTTTTTAAAAATAAACTTTGTTTGTCATGTTGTACTGTGATTTTCAAACTAGACGCTAGGACAACACAAAATTGTTTTGGGTTCACAACTCTAAACGCTAGAGAACACAATATAAAAATATCCCTAAAAGAAAAAAAGAATCATGACCTGATGATACATTGCAATTAGAAAATATTCTACTTATGATTTTTTTTTATAACTCTGCAAGGAGATAAGGATGAACATCAAAAACATTAATACATTTGCTAAAATAATGAGCATATAATATTCCAATTAAACTAGATTGCAAGTAACTGAGCCGGATACTCGAATACCTGATAGTTGAGAATTTAATGTATACCAGAAAGTCTTCAACCCTCGAGCTCTAAAGTTAGCCAATGTTATTTTTCATGAAGTGGAAAACTGTAGAGGATAGGAGCGCCAGAAATCGAAAGTTTATTTTCGACCGCCCTAATATATATATATATGTCGTGCCGAATAGGTAAAACTTACGATTTTGAATAAATAGCAACGCTCTTCTTGCCGAATAAGGGAAGCGAAAATTTGTGTCCAATAATTCGCAAACATCATTCTGAACCTAACGGAAAATATATATTTCAGTGTTTGTTTATTATTAAATTATTGTAAACTTATCTAAAATATATTTAGTTGGATTATGCTAAATTAAATTGTAATTGTTATAATAAAGTTAGGTAAGTTTCCTAAGATTCTTATGGTACAAAATTATTCATTTTTACATTAACATAAATGAAAAAAAATATCTCTAAACGTATAAGAGAAAATATTAGAAAGAACTTAATTTTAAATGAATTCTTGCTAATTGACCAATTTTACCTATTCGACAAGATATATATATATATATATATATATATATTTTGTCGTGCCGATTAGGTAAAACTGGCGATTTTGGCTTAAATAGCAACGCTCACCTTGCCATATAGGACAAGTGAAAATTTGTGTATGCAATAATTTCGCCAAAATCATTCTGAACATAACGAAAAAAATATATTTCATTGTGTTTGTTTATTATTAAATTAATGTTAACGTATCTAAAATATATTTAGTGGTTAGGCTAAATTAAATTGCGTTTGTTGTAATAAGGTTAGGTAGGTTTTCAAAGTTTCTCTTGGTACAAAATTATAAATTCTTACATTAACATAAATGAAAAAAAATATCTTTAAACGTATAAGAGAAAATTTTAGAAAGGACTTAATTTTAGATGAGTTCTTGCTAATTGACCAGTTTTACCTAATGGCACGACATATATATATATATATATATATATATATATATATATATATATATATATATATATATATATATATAATATTAATAACAATAATAAAAAATAATAATAATCTTTCTGAAGGCAAACACGTGTAGTCTTTTCTTCACAAAAGTGATCTGAATATTTTGGCTCGTTAAAGAGGGCCTCTGAGCAGAGCCGAAATATGCAGATAAATTGTCGAGTTTTATTTTTCGGTGCGGGTTTGCCAGCATTCATGTTTCAGGGTGTTCCCCAAGCTCACATGTGGTGTAAGAAGCTTAAGCTTTAAAGGAGAGGCTTGCAATCCACCTGGTGAGTGAGAGAGGGGATGGAAAGAGAAAGAGAGAGAGAGTGAGAGAGAGATTAATGAAAGGTGAAGTCCCGATGGCTGGCAAGGTAATGGTGTGACGTGTTAGTGTATCCCTGACAGCTTTGTGTGTGTGTGAGAGAGAGAGAGAGAGAGAGAGAGAGAGACAGAGAGACAGAGAGAGAGAGAGAGAGAGAGAGAGAGAGAGAGAGAGAGTTAGTGAGTTACCATTTTGTCAAAGGCACTCGTCGATAAGACATTTGGCCTGTTCGGTGTTTGTGTGTGTACTCACCTGTATGTGGCTGCAGTAGTTGAGTCTCAGCTCATGACCCCGCCTTTTAATTTGCCACTTGCCAAATTCACTCTTCCTAGTTTCTTGGGCTCTGTCGAACTTGTTCTCAAAACTATGTATGAGGTCTACCTCTCTACTACGTCAAGGTCATTCCATTCTCCAACCACCCTGAAACTTAAGAAATACTTTCTGACATCCCTGTGATTCATCAGTGTCTTCAACATCCAGCTGTGTCACAGAGCACTTGTGTCTCGCCTCTCAAACAGTGCCTGTTCTGTCTGCCCAATCAATTCCGTTCTCCATGGGTCGTTAAATTCAATTCCTTTAGCTCTCTTCTTAGCTCATATCTCTTAGATCTGAGACTAGTCTCGTTGCATACTTCTGCACTTCCTCCAGTTTCTTAATAGTTTTCTGGTGTGCCTCTTCAAGGGCTCCTTTTTTGTGGTGATGAGGCTATCGGTCTGAGGAATTGGACCTTTTTGGCTTCTTCCTCAGACCGAACCTAATTACCCCCATCTTCCTTCCTATCCCATCCTCCCCATTCCCAGTGTTTTAGTGTGTTTTAGAATCAGGTTGAAGTGTTGAAGAAGGGAGGGTCTACTCCTTCAGGAGGAAAATAGGAGGCTGAAGCTTCGCCTAGATGGGTGTGGGAGTGAGGTGAGATGGTTGGAGCTGGTAAGGAGGAAATGGTTCCAACAGGAAAGTGGCAGCCGCTTTAAGTGGCAAGTGGTTACAATTCAGGAAGAAGGAAGATAAAGAAGGTTAATAGTGAAGATGTGAAGGTAGAAATCGATTCTCTGTTCTCCAGGACGAGTGTACTTCAGTGGGCAGTGAGGTTAAAGGTACCACTGACCCCTGCTAATCAAGGTAAGAATATTCTATTGTGGGAGACTCTCAGGTAAGATATTGGATCTGCCTTTTGTAACAAGACAGGAAGGTCAGACAGAGGTGTGCCTCCCAGGAGCTGGTATTGGTGACATAGTCAGCAGGTTGGATAATATTTATGTCAGGTAATGGGAACAAGCTATTATCTCTGTCTTAGTGCTGGTGGTAATGACATTGGGAAGGGCAGAAGACAGGAGCTACTAGATAAGTATAGGTCAGCCATAGAAGTCGTTAGGTCTAAGGGAGGTATTCCAATCATATGTAGCATTTTGCCTAGAAAGGGAGTGGGCAATGAATGGATGTCTAGGGCAATTGGTATAAATTGTGGCTAGACAGGTACTGCAAGGAACTTGCAATTCCATTCATTGATAACTGGGACAAATTTATGGCAAACGTGATATGAAATGCAAGGGATGGGGTTCATCTCTTGGGGCTGGAGTGGTTGCATTAGCCAATTGATTGAGGGGGTCATTGGAGACTTGTCTAGGACTTTAAACTGATAGATTATAGAGGTATGGGTGTTTTGTGAAAAATCAGGTTGTGGTATAGGGCCTAAACAGCAGATATTTCCAGGATACCTCAGGGTTATGTTTAAAAGATAAGATCAAAAAAAGTTGTTTGTAAAGAAAAAACAATTGATCAACAAAAAGAGAGATAGTAGAGAGCAACGAGTGACTAGCTCCCTTGAGGTTTACTATACAAATAGCAGGAGTCTAAGAAATAAGATAGATGAGCTAAGATTACTTGCAAGCAGGTAATATAGATATTTTGCTATAACAAAACCTGGTTCAACCTGAAAGATAGAGAAATGCCTTCCGAGTGCAACATTAGGGTTACAAACATTCCACACTGATAGGGTCAACAGGAAGGGTGGTGGAGGGGATGTATGTCAGAGATAATTTAAATTGTTGTGTTAGACAAGATATAAGATTAGAAACAGCTGACACAGAATCTGTTTGGCTACAGTTTCTCGAGGGTCGTGAAAATTAATTTTGGTGTGATTTACAGACCCCAAGCCTGATAGGGAGCGCAGTAAGCTGCTATGGGACGAAATTCATAAGGCGTCTAGATATGAAAATGTTGTGTTAATGGAGATTTTAACCTTAGACACATTGATTGGAACAATGACAGGTAATCTTGAGTCTAGTGACTTTCTTGATACGGTTCAGGATTGTTTTTTAAAACAGTTTGTGACAGAACCAACTAGAGGTAGCAACTTGCTTGATTTGGTTCTTGCTAACAAAGAATCACTGGTTAATAATCTTGAGGTTAATGAGGAGCTTGGGGAAAGCGATCACAGATCACTTAGTTTTAATATATCATGGAATTACCCAGGTAACTGCAATCAAGTCTCAGTTCCAGACTTTCGTGTAGCCGACTTCATGGGGCTGAGAAATTACCTAGGTGGGCTAAATTGGGATGACCTGACTATGGGGCAGGTAGGTGGTTTTGGTTGCCAATATGACGTTTTTCAGAGCATAGTTCTAGCTGCCCAGACAACTTTTGTTCCAAGTAGGGAAATTAGATCTAACAAAAATGATCCTAAATGGATGAACAATAGATTGAAACATCTCACTGGTCAAAAGAGAGGCATATATAGGCGTATCAAAAGAGGGGATGGACAGATAAGAAATCAATATTTTCAATTAAAGAGAGAAATAAAAAAGGAATAAGAAAAGCAAAAGGGATTATGAGGCTAAGGTCGCAAGGGATTCGAAGACTAACCCAAAAGGGTTCTTTCAGGTATACAGAAGTAAGATTAGGGACAAGATAGGCCCACTTAAGAGTAACTCAGGACAGATCACGGACAGTGATAAGGATATGTGTGAAATTTTCAATACTTACTTCCTCTCAGTTTTTACTCAGGAAGATACTAGCAGAATTCCAGAAATAATAAATTATGTAGAACTGGAAGATAACAGACTATGCTCGATTGGGGTAACTAGTGACATGGTCCTCAGACAAATAGAGAAATTAAAACCTAACAAATCCCCAGGCCCTGATGAACTGTTTGCAAGAGTTTTAAAGGAATGTAAAGAGGAACTTAGCAAACCTTTGGCAAATCTTTTCAATATATCATACAAACTGGCATAGTGCCAGACAAGTGGAAAAGGGCAAATGTAATACCTATTTACAAGGCAGGTGACAGGTCCTTAGCTTCGAACTATAGACCAATAAGCCTTACCTCCATAGTTGGTAAATTTATGGAATCAATAATTGCCGAGGCAATTCGTAGCCATCTTGAAAAGCATAAATTGATTAATGAATCTCAACACGGTTTTACAAAGGGGCGTTCATGTCTTACGAATTTACTAACTTTTTTTCACTAAGGTGTTTGAGGAAGTAGATCATGGTAATGAATATGATTTGTGTATATGGACTTCAGTAAGGCTTTCGATAAAGTTCCACATCAGAGGCTACTGAGGAAACTTAAGGCACACGGAATAGAGGAGAAATTTTTTCCTGGGTAGAGGCATGGTTGACTAATAGGCGGCAGAGAGTTTCATAAATGGGAGAAATCAGAATGGGGGCGTGTCTCAGTGGTGTTCCACAGGGTCGTTTGGGCCCCTGTTGTTTACAATTTACATAAACGACATAGATGAGGGAATAAATAGTAGCATAAGTAAATTTGTGATGACACCAAAATAGGCCGTCCAATTCATTCAAACGAGGACATTAGAGCACTCCAGGATGATTTGAATAGACTGATGCAGTGGTCGGAGAAGTGGCAGATGCAGTTTAATGTAAACAAATGCAAGTTCTAAATGTTGGGCAAGACAAAACCATGCCACATATAAGCTGAATAATATAGATCTTATTACTTGTAATTTGAGAAGGATTTAAGAGTTCTGTTAGTAGTAATCTGAAGCCTAGACAACAGTGCATAAGTGTTCGCAATAAAGCTAACAGAACTTTGGCTTCATCAAAGTATAAATAACAGAAGTCCTCAGGTTGTTCTTCAACTCTATATATCTTTTGGTTAGGCCTCATTTAGATTATGCTGCACAGTTCTGGTCACCGTATTACAGAATGGATATAAATGCACTGGAAAACGTACAGAGGAGGATGACAAAGTTGATCCCATGTATCAGAAATCTTCCCTATGAGGATAGACTGAGGGCCCTGAATCTGCACTCTCTAGAAAGGCGTAGAATTAGGGGGATATGATTGAGGTGTACAAATGGAAAACAGGAATAAACAAAGGGGATGTAAATAGCGTGCTGAAAATATCCAACCAAGACAGGACTCGCAGCAATGGTTTCAAGTTGGAAAAGTTCAGATTCAGGAAGGATATAGGAAAGCACTGGTTTGGTAATAGAGTTGTGGATGAGTGGAACAAACTCCCGAGTACCGTCATAGATGCTAAGACGTTGTGTAGTTTTAAAATAGGTTAGATAAATACATGAGTGGGTGTGGATGGGTGTGAGCTTGTACTAGGTCAGATGCAGTGCTCCTTCCTTAAGTGAATGTAACCTGACCTGTACTAATTCCTTAGTGGAAGTGACCTGACCAGGTGGTCGACTGGACAATTATATGAGGGTGCGGTTGGGTGTGAATTGGTCCTGACTAGGTTGTGCTACTAGGTCAGATGCAGTGCTCCTTCCTTAAGTGAATGTAACCTGACCTGGCTGGGTCGGGGCATTGGCTTAAGCCGTTGGAGATTTGGACCTGCCTCGCATGGGCCAGTAGGCCTGCTGCAGTGTTCCTTCTTTCTTATGTTCTTATTACGGTTTCTAGGTGGGCAGAAGTGTGCCGAGGCTGCCTGTCAGTTCTGGGAGGTGGCAACGGAAGGAGGTATGCTTTGTTGCAGGTTTCCGACTGCCCTCTCTTTTGTCGCTGAGGTGACATGGTAGATGTGAAGTTGCTATCCCTGAGTGCTGGTTTACTGGCATAACGGGTAGGGTATGGCACAGGTTCCACACTGCATCTGCACTGCTCGTGGTCTCAAGGTCCTCTCGGATGAGAGGGGGAACTTACGGCCCTTTCAAGCCTTCTAGTGACTGTCCCTCCGCTGTCCCTCTTTTTTTTTTCTTAAAAATAATATTAAGAAAGATGTCCCATCATCATGGAGTCTTCGTTCCATGATAACCCCCCTCCTCCTTTTTGTTACCACATACTGTTCTGACCCAGCTTCGCTATTGGATCGTTCTCTAGACTCTTCCCCCTGTACCTTCTGCTGGTGGAGCTTCGTCACCCAGTCCAGGTGCTGAGGCTCTGCCCATCTCTTCTCGTGCCTCTGCCTCTTGCACACCTTTAACTATGCGTCTGGCTTCCCCTACAGTGCGACGCATCTTTAACTGATTATCTTTCTGATCATAGTATTTGTAAAGCTCTATTATGACATGTTGGCCAAAATATATCCTTTCACGCTCTTTGAAGCGCATCGTTACAGTTCAGAATGCAGAACAAGCTCATGATCTTTCCCATAATACTGTAACATTCCTATCACAGTTCACAAGTACGCTACTCTCAATTTTTGCAGAGGTACTGTGGTTTTACTGTGTACCATGGTACACAGTGATTATCTCTCTTGCGGTGATGATATTTAGGAGCAATTAGCCCTTCAGGACCTTCCTATTCTCAAAGTGGATACATATGTCCTGCCTGCTCATGAGCGGAGGCGCTTTCCCAGTAACATCACCCTCTTAACCTTTGACTGGCGTGAACTCCCGTGCTCAGTTTATATCATGGGCCATCGTCTAGAGGTCCAAAAAGTGGTCACTACTCCCCAACAGTGTCGAAATTGATGGCGCTTCGGACACCCCACTAAATACTGCAGATCTGTGGTGGAGTGCCTGGTCTGCAGTGCCACAGATCATCCCCAATATGTCTTGCAGTCTTTCCCCACTTGTCTCAATTGCAATGAACCTCATTCTTCTTTTTCCCACCGTTGTCAGGTCTATCGTAATGAACGAGAAATCCATTATCTTAAGGAGAGCAAAGACCTTATTTATGCTCTGGCTGTCTCTCGGCTCTGCCTTCAGGAGAATCTTCCTTATATCCTTTATTAGTGAGTAGCTAGGAGACCTCCAACCTTGGCGGTGCCCCCGCCTACCAGCTCCTCTGGTGTGTGTCTTCCGGGGTCACCCCCATCTCTAATTCTTTTGCAGTTTTACCCTCTGAAACCCTCACATCCTTACCTACTCTACTTCTTCTCGCCCACTAGTTTCTCAGTCTGCAAGGCCTTGCACGCCTGCATCTTCGCGCCTATCACCTGCGAAACTGAACCTGTCTCATAAGCCCAAGCCTCTTTGCATTCCTCCAGTACTTGCAATTCCCCAACAGTTTTCCTTTTCGGACTCAGTGCCTCGTTCTCACCCCCTTTCTAAATCTCACACAGAGGTGGAGGTTCACCCCACTCGTGTGGTCCCTTTTTCTGATCCCAACCAGATTTCTTCCCCAGTTACCTTCCAACCTCCTTCCTCTTCAGTTCCACCACAGGACTCTTCTGTCCCTGCCAACACATCTCTCCAGGTTCATACTCCCCTTCCCTCTCTGACTTCTTTTGTTCCCTCTATAATCTCTCCGATCCTTACTTGCTCTACCTAACCTGTCTCTGAAGTCGTAGTATTGGCGCCTTCTTTATTCATTGAGACGCTATCTCCTGTGGAGGTAAATCCCTCGATGGACACCTTCTTATTTTTCACGACCCTCACAACAATCTTTTCCTTCACAGCATTCTAATTCCTCCTTGTTTACACACTTTCCATTGCCTCCACATGTTGACTTCACTGACCCTAATAGCCCATAGATTTTATCACTTCTTATTGATGACATACGTGTCTTTGAGAATAATGACTTATTTACAATGGAATATTCGTGGCCTCAGGAATAATTGGGGAGAGCTCCAGGTGTTGCTCTCCCAGTTTTGCCCTGTATGTGTCGGGTTACAACAGCCCCAAATTTGTTCAGCCGTTTTTCGTCCCATTTCGAGCTATGTGGTTTTACATTCTTCTAATCCCTTTCCTGATGAATCATTTAATGAGAGTGCGCTTCTTGTGCTCGTTGGTATACCATATCAACAGATCTTTGTTCATTCTCTGTTGCATTATACTGCAGCTCGTATTTATTTGCATATGGTATACAGTTTGCTCTATATCTCTCCCCCTTCCCGTGCATTCTGTATCTGATATTACATTCTTGATCTCTTCTCTACCGCCGCCCATCTTGTTGTTAGGTGATTCTAATGCTCACCATCATCTTTGGGGAGGGTTGCACTGACACTCGTGGTGATCAGTTGGAGTCTCTTCTCCCTTCTCATCCTCTTCGTGTTTTAAATATGGGTGCTCCCACCCATTTTGGTTCTCTTGCATTGATCTTTCTATCTGCTCCTCGTCAATTGCACTTGATTATGCTTGGTCTGTTCTGCCAGATTTGCATAACAGTGATCACTTCCTATTCTTCTTACTTCTACCGCCTCGTAGCCCCCGTTGGCAATGGGGAATTATACTCTCATCTTACCACCTTCTGTGGGGACCCTCCTTCGTCCTCTATTGATGAGCTGGTGCACCAGTTCTCAACTTTAGTTTTGACTGCAGCATCAGGTTCTATTCCTCAAACCTCAGGCAGGCATTCTCAGACATGCGTGCCTTGGTGGTCTCCAGCGTGTGCCCATGCAGTGTGTTTGAAACGTGCTGCGTGGGGCCGTTATCGATATAATCAGATCTCAGATCGTCTTTTGAATTTTAAGCGGGCAAGGACAGTCGCTCACCGCATCATGCGCGATGCTAAACGCACTTGTTGGCAAGACTATGTGTCTACCATTACCTCGACTTCCCCTATGTGTGCAGTTTGGAAGAAGGTATGGAAGTTGTGTGGCAAGTACACTCCAGAAACATCTCCCGTTTTGTGGGTTGCTGGTGTTAGTATTGCAGAACATTTTGAAGTTGCCACAAAATTCGGAAACTATCTTGTCCATGTCTCCCATTCATTTCTTACGTCTAAGTCTACCAAGGAGCAATTGCCTTGGATTTCTCCTCTCATGGAATGGAGCCGTATAACAATAACTTTCACTCGCCTATAGCTAGAGTCCACGCTCTCCACTTGCCAGTCATCGGCAGGTGGGCCTGATGATATTCATATCAGTATGCTACAACATCTGCATTCTACAGCTCTTACAGTCCTTTTGTGTATTTTCAATCGTATTTGGACACGAGGGGTTCTCCCTCAACAATGTAAATCTGCCATTGTACTACTGTTTCACAAACCAGGCACCTCGGGGCTTGATACCTCTCACTATCGTCCCATTGTTCTGACCAGTGTAGTCTGAAAGGTGATGGAACGATTGCTGAATAGACGTCTGATATAGTATTTGGAGACTCACAATAGTCTTTCTCCTCTCCAATATGGCTTTCACAAGGGCCGCTCGACTTTGGACCCCTTGCTCCACTTAGATACGTATGTGCAAAATGCCTTTGCTAACAAATACTCCATCCTAGCAGTCTTTTTTGATCTTGAGAAGGCATATGACACCACTTGGAGGTATAACATTTTAGTCCAAGCCCACTCCTTAGGCCTCCGAGGTAATCTGCCAACTTTCTTTACTGCTTTCTTATCTGAGAGACATTTTTGTGTTCATGTTGGCGCCTTGCTTTCCTAAGACTTTGTTCAGGCTGAGGGAGTCCCACAAGGTTGTGTCCTTAGCACTACACTTTTTCTTTTGGCTATAAATGACCTACCTTCCATTCTTCCATCTCAAATTTGGTCGTCACTTTATGTGGATGACATCGCTAAAGCTTACACAGATGCTGACTGTCGCCTGGTAGCGGCCTCCCTTCAGGATGAGATTGACCAGGTTTCCCATTGGGCCACTTCTCATGGCATTAAATTTTCTAATACGAAAATCAATTTCATTACCTTCACTAGACGTCCTCTTGTCCCAGATATTCCATTGTATTTACACGGCACACGTTTTCCAGAATGTGATACGGTCAAGTTTCTTGGCCTTCTCTTCGATCGTCGGTTGACATGGAAACCTCACATTTCCTCTTTGAAGGCAGCTTACCATGGTCGGCTGAACATCCTTAAAATTCTTGCGCATCGTTCATGGGGAGCAGATCACGGACTCTCCTCAGTTTGCATTCCACCCTAGTCTTGTCCAAGCTGGATTATGGAGACCAAGTCTATTCTGCAGCTTCTCCTGCCACTATTTCTAAGTTAGATCCCCTTCATCATCAGGGTCTATGTTTATGCCTTGGTGCCTTTCGTTCATCCCCTGTTGAAAGCCTCTGTGCTGAGACGAATGTTCCTTCCTTAGCTGACCGTCGTGATGCTCATTACCTTCGTTACTTTGTCTGCACATGACCTTCATGTTCTGTCTATGCATAGGTATAGGTTGGTCTCAATCGTTAGTAAAGCCCATTATTTGTTCGACGCCCTGCTTACTCCGACCATTTTTCTTCAACTTCACTCACTTCGCTTCATCTCTCCAGTTGCTCCCTTGTATGTCCATTTAGCGTCTGCCTTTTCCCTTCCTTGGGAGGGTCCGACAGTTTGTGTCTGTTCTTCCCTACCGTCGTGCGCTAAAGCTCTCCTACCTATGACTGCTTCTCACTCTCTTTTTCTTGTTCACTTCCGGTCACATGCTCATGCCGTTGCTGTTTACACAGAGGGTTCTAAATCTTCTGAGTGTTGGGTTCATGGTGGTGTTCTCTGACGATGTTGTCCGAGGTCATTTGGACTGGGCTAGTATTTTTACGCCGAGTTGTATGTCTCCTCATGGCGCTTCTCCAATTAATATAGTTTCCTCATGTTTGGATCATTTCAGATTTCCCCAGTGTTTACAAGCATTAAACAATTTGATTCACCTCATCCATTACTCCTTCATATTCAACTAGGGGCCTTGGGCTAGCAAAAACAAAGACTTTGGGTTTTTGTGGGTCCTGGACACGTTGATGTGCAGGGCAAAACAAGAAGATGTCCCTCCCGGTCAGGGCAGGATCTTCCGGTTTCCCTATAAAGGTGTTCCATTCAGAGATTATTTTCCAGTCATCTGCCCCACTTGCGGTTGTTGGCATCAACAGGGCGACATGCACCATAACAAATTGCACTCTATTAAACCACTTTTAAGTTTGGGCCATCTTCTCCACCATTGCAATACACGGGAGACCGCCTCCCGGCTCCGCATCGGCCATACTTGCCTTACCATGGGTATCTCATGGAACGTTACCCTATTCCTCTCTGTGAGGTTTGTCGGGCCCTTTTCAGTTTTTTCACTTTCTTGTAGATTGCCCGGTTTACCACAAGCTTGCAGGATTTACCTCCACCACGCCCCCGCCCTGCCACTTTCCTTATCTTCCCTTCTTGCAGACGGTCCTGCCTTTGACTTACCATCACTTTTTGACTTTTTGTCAGCAACTGCTTTACTGTCAAGAAAAGGACACAAATAACAAGAATTTTATTGTGGCCGTTTTTCCAGGGTTCGCCGCTAGCGATACACAGAGGGAAATATATTCAGGAGGTGTAATTATGGTTTGAAGTAGTGATATAAGTTGTAGTAAGTAGAAACAAAGTAAATTTCACCACATGAGGGGGAAAACAGATGTAAGGTGTAAAACAGTTCTGGAGGGAAATATCGAAGGCCTGAGGAGTGTTCCACATCTACGATGTGCTAAATTGCAGGAGAGACTATGGTGGATTATGCAGGAGGATTTTTTAAGACTTCAGAGATGGTAAAGGGTTTTGTTTTGTTTAATTGTTTAAAAGTAAGCTACAGCACTTGCGCCCCACGGAAATTAGTTTTTTGTGTTCAATTAATAGCAGGAACGAAAACCCCGAACAACGCCTGGTACAACACCGAAATTCCAACAATCATCTAAAGAAATTCAAAGACCCGACTAAAATTAAAGAACTAATTTCCAGACGCAAGTGCCTTGAACAGCACTTATCGTGTTTCAACACAATTAAACAAAACAAAGGCAGCTTCACCATCTCAAGTCTTAGCAAGAATCCTCCTGAAAACAGTAAACCCCCTACCATACATAGTCTCTCTGCAATTCAAACACATCGTAGAGGGAACACCCTACAGGTCTTCTATTCCAACCTCCAGCAGAAATATTTGTCTAACCTATTTTAATACCCAAGCAATTGTTTTTCACCTTTTACTCATGTCAAATTGTTCTACTTTATTGTATTCCCTTACTACTAAACTTATATACTACTACTTTACCACCACTATTACACCTCACTTGGGAGTATATATATCCCTCTGTGTCCATGTACGTTTTAAGGCTTGAAAATTGGGAGCGAAACGTTGCCAAAATAAAATGTCACATTAGTTGATTTGTGTCCTTTTACTTTAAAATATTGTCGGTAATTTACCAAATTATCACAAACTGTTTTTTATACGAACTTTACACAAGCCCAGTCCCTTCCGCCTTTTTTTCCCCTCACCGTGATCCTCTCCACCAGCTGTTTAATCCCCAGCTCTATTTTCGCCCTGCAGAGTTATGACCCTTGTCGGAGCGCTTTCTTTGATTATAATAATAACCCTGGGTGGGTTCCATACTGGGCTGACTTGCTGCATACTCAAATTTGGGCCTGACGTATGTTTTATAAAGCACCTTGAATGACTTTTTGTTGAGATTCCTGAAGGGCACTCTCCCGATTTGCCAGGCGAGCAGTGGCTCCAAGGTTTTCGGTTGAGTGAGCCTTTGGTGATGGCTAGGTAATCTTACCCCAGACTCTTTCTTTGGATGAGGTCTGTAGCCTCTGTCTCTCGGGTCTATGGTCATGTTTTGTGGGTAGGCCACTGATTAGGTTCTGAATCAGCCGGCCCTTTCTTTCTAGATTCTTTGACTGATATCACTGATTTCTGGCCTTTTTGAGCCTTATCACAACATCTTAAGCTGGTATTGGTTTGCCTCCACCACCCTCATGAAAGTCATTTACCTTTTCATCCACTATGGACAAAGAAATACTTCTTACATCCCATGTCTGAGCTGTTTACGCTTCCACCGTGTTCCCTTGATCCTTGTCCTCTTATTTTAAACAGCCTGTCCTTATCTTCCTATCAACCCCATTGGTTTTTATGTAGAACTATGTCTCCCCTTGTTCTTCAGTCCGACAAGGCGAGGTTCAGCTTTATTCTCTCATGTTTCAAAGACACGTAACCAAACACTAGGACATATTTATTAGAAAACGTTTTCCTGGAGCTTGCCCAGTGTTTGTTCACGTGTCTTTAAACATTTGTCGGTATCAATTCAATGGTTCAAGGTCACTTCATTCGCACAGCCTGATTAAAAACCTGACCTTAAACTTCCCGTGCTTAAAGTAGGATCAGTTGGGCTGCTCGGTGGCGGGCTTAATAGGTCAAAAAAGAGTCTGAAGGATTTTTTTTTCAGGTTCCTGAATGCTGTTCTGAGGTTTGCTAGTTTGCATATGCCGCTTCCGATATATGATTTGGTGTATTTCTGACTATAAACGTGTTGTTATTTTTCACCAGGTCCTTTTCACTTGATATTTCAGCTTCTTCCTCTCATGCTGTACTCTGTTCCGGTCATCTTCTCCTCCAAAAAGCATTTGTTTGGATTGAACTTGAGGAGTTACTTGTTTGACCACATTTGCAGTCCCTCCTCTCAATAGTATTACATGGTCAGCAAGGAAAACAGGTGCAATCCTCTGGTAGGTCATTAACGTATATTGTAAATTCCAGTTACGCTGTCCTATTTAGATGTCTCGTCCTTTCTGTTACTTTCTGTTCTGTCATTCAGTTTCTCCTCGTCCAACTGGAGTATTCTGCCTTCTAACCCTGCTTGTTCTTCTAGTTTCTGAATTATATGGGGAGTGGTATTGAAAAATTTTTTTTCCACAAATAACCCGCACGTGGAGAGAGGGGCTACCAGACGTTTCGGTCCAACTTGGATCATTTACAAAGCCACTAACAAAAAGGGGAGAAGGGGGGGGTTTTATAGGCCGCAGACGGGGGCGGGGGGAGAGAGGAGTGGGAAAAGGGAAAGGGGAAAGGGGGGGAGAGGCAGTAGTAGGAGCAAACAACCAAGAAAGAGGAACACTGCAGGAGAGCTAGGGGCCCCCGGGAGTGGGGCCCACAGGAGAGCTGGGGGGCCCAAAAATTTTCGAAAAAACACGGGGGGGAAATACCCCCCCCTTTTTCTTTTTTTAAGGACTTAAAAATGGTCCGTTGGACCGAAACGTCAAACCCCTTCCCCCCATGTTTTATTTTCCAGTCGGTACGGCCCTTTTTTTGTTATTTAAAAAATTTTTTCCGCAGAAAAAAAAAACAAGGCACCCAACCCGGGGTCATTCTTGTTTTTCTTGTGACTCTCCCATGAAGCTCCACCATATTTGTAAGACAGGATTTTTCTTATCCTAAATCGCGGGTTTTTGTAATAATTTTTCCAAGTGATTTAATATCGTTTTTCTTACATCTTCAGAACTTTGACAGTATGCAGTTAGAGATACTGTTCTGTAATTGGGGGCCTCTTTTTTCCCCTTTTTTTTTTAAAAGGGGGTTTTTTTTTTTTTTTTCCAATTTTCCGGCAATTGTTCTGTTGGAGAGATTGAAATAATTTCTAGTTTTTACCAGGGGTTAAAAGGCCGAGTCTGCGTCTTTCGCTGGTCGCAACTAGGTCCATTCTTCCCGGCTGCATGATTTTATCGACCTTTTCTTAAAGCTATGTATGGATCCTGCCCCACTACATCGTCTCGATTGTTCCATTCCTGACAACCCATGACTGAAGAAGTTTTTTAACATCCCGGGGACTATATGAGTTTTAACCCCTCCGCGTCCCCCTTGTTGTTGTCCCCCATCTCTTAAACATTTTGTTCCTATAATTTTTGTTAACCCCCCCATTTTTATGTATTTTATGACCCGAAAACCCCTCCTGCCTCCAGTGTTGTCAGGTTGAGGCCCTTAACCTCTCCTCAGCCCCGGGGGAAGTTCGTTGCAAATCTTTGCACTTTTTAATTTCTCGACGGTTTGACCAGGGTTGGTTCCGTGGTGCTGCATACTCCAAGGGCCTGATCACCGGCAGGTCGGGGAAGACTTTATGAATGTCGAAATGTTTCGTTTGCAAGGCGCCGTATGCTGCGCCTCAGGAGATGTTCGATATGATGTCACCCAAGATCCTTTTCCTTGTGTGAGTTTTTCAGCCTGTACCCATCGGGTTTTTTTGTCCCTCCTGCTTCAAACTTTGCACCTGCTGGGGTTAAACAAAAGAAATTTGTCGGGCCAGGTTTGAGCCTATCTAGACCCCCCTTTTAGACTTACCTGATCCTCGTCTGCTTTTCTTCCTAGTAGGGGGGGGGTGTGTGTGTGTGTGTGTGTGTGTGTGTGTGTGTGTGGTGTTGTGTGTGTGTGTGTGTGTGTGTGTTGTGTGTTGTGTGTTTGTTGTTGTGTGTATGTTTGTGTATGTGTGTTATGTTTTTGTTGTGTGTATGTGTGTTGTGTTGTGTGTGTATGTGTGTGTTTTTGTGTGTTTTTGTTTATGTTAGTGTGTGTATGTGTGTGTGTGTGATTTTTATGTATGTGTGTATGTGTGTGTGTATGTGTTTTATGTGTGTGTGTGTGTTTATGTGTTAGTTACCATTTTGTCCTAGGCACATGTCGATTTGACACTAGGCCGTAGTATGGGGGGAGTGTGTGGGGAAAAACACTTCAAAAAGTTTCCCCCCCTTTGAATAAACCCGGGCCCCCCCGTGGTTAAAGGGGTTTTCCACTGGCCACCGGGGCGTGTTTTTGGGTTTTTGTGTGTTTTTTGTGTTTTGTGTGTATGTGTGTGTATGTTATGTGTGTTTTTTTGTGTTTTTGTGTGTGTTTATGTTTTATGTGTGTGTGTATGTGTGTTGTGTGTGTTTATGTGTGTGTGTATGTTTTATGTGTATGTGTGTTTTGTGTGTGTATGTGTGGGTATGTTAATGTGTGTTGTGTGTGTGTGTATGTGTGTGTGTGTATTTTGTGTGTGTTTGTGTGTGTATGTGTGTTTTATGTGTGTTTATGTGTGTGTGTATGTGTTTTTGTGTGTGTTTGTGTGTGTGTATGTGTGTGTGTGTATGTGTGTTTTACCACGTAATTGTTTGCGGGGGGGAGACCCCGTTGTGTGTGTGTGTGTGTGTGTGTGTGTGTGTGTGTGTGTGTGTGTGTGTTTTGTGTGTATGTGTGTGTGTGTGTGTGTGTGTGTGTGTTTTGTGTGTTGTGTGTGTGTGTGTGTGTGTGTGTGTTTGTGTTTTATGTGTGTGTGTGTGTGTTTTATGTTTTATGTTGTGTGTGGGTTTTTTGGGTTTTTTGTGTATGTATGTGTGTTTTTATGTGTGTGTGTGTGTGTGTGTGATGTGTTTTTTGTGTGTATGTGTGTGTGTGTGTGTGTGTGTGTTTTTTGTGTTTTTGTGTGTGTGTGTTATGTGTGTGTATGTATGTGTGTGTGTTTTTGTGTATGTATGTGTGTGTGTGTGTGTGTGTTTTATGTGTGTGTATGTATGTGTGATGTATGTGTGTGTGTGTATGTGTGTGTGTGTGTGTGTGTGTGTGTGTGTGTGTGTTGTGTGTGTATTATTGTGTGTGTTTTTGTTGTTGTGTGTGTGTGTGTGTGTGTATGTGTTTTATGATGTGTGTGTATGATTTTGTGTTTATGTGTGTGTGTGTGTGTGTGTGTGTGTGTGTGTGTGTGTGTGTGTGTGTGTGTGTGTGTGTGTGTGTGTGTGTGTGTGTAAGGAAACACATCGAAA
>WNWK01035653.1:0-19637 GCA_009830355.1 Cherax destructor | reverse complement strand
GGGGGTTTTATAAAATTTTTATCAAAAAAAATATTTTTTCAGAAAATCCTAAAAATCCCTTGAATCGTAAAAAAAATGCAAAAAAATAATTTTTATAGATTTTTGAATATTATAAATTATTTTTTTTTTAAAAAATCCCATTAAAATCTAAAAATCAAATTTTTGAATTTTTCTATTTTTTTAAAAACATAAAACAAAAAAAGTCAGAAAATTGTAAAATCATTTATTTTTTCACGTTTAAACGGTTTATTTTTCGAAAATCATTTTCAGCTAAAATTTAGATTTACACTTTTAAATAAATTTTTTGAAATTAAATTTTTGGGAAAATAAGAAAAAATTTTATGATTTTTTTTTAGGAAGCTTATCATGGGAATTTTTTTATCAAAAAAAATTTTTTTCAAAAATTTCCTTAAAAATTTTAAATCAAAAAAATAATAAAAAAAGTTTTATAGCATTTTTGAATATTATAATTTTTTAAATTTTTTTAAAAAATAAAAAAATCTATAAAATTTTTTTTATAGAATTTTTATTATTTTCGAAAATAAAAAAAAAATTAAACTAAAAAATGTGCTAAATGTTTTTTTTAAAAGCTTTTTGGGTTTAGTGTTTTTCCAAAACCCATTTTCAAAAAAATTAGATTTTCACATTTTTAAATAAATTTTTCCTAATTAAATTTATGGGAAAATAAAATTTATGATTTTTTTTTTAGGAAGCTTACAGGTATATTTTATCTAAAAATAGTTTTCAGAAAATCCTTGAAAATCCCTTGAATCGTAAAAATATAAAATAAGTTTTATAGCATTTTTGAATATTTATAATTATTTACATATTTTTAAAAACCCCAAATAAAAATCTATAAAAATCAAATTAATAGAATATTTCATATTTTTTTCCCAAAATACATGAAACATTAAAAGCTCAAAAAAATGTTAAAATCGTTTTTTATGACATATTTCGACGTTTTAGGCGGTTTAGTGCTTTTTGCAAACTCATTTAATTTAAATCTAGTTTTTTCACACTTTTAAATAAATTTCCTGCAATTGAAATTATGGGAAAAGTAAGCAAAATTTTTGTTTCTTTGGAAGCTTATCAAGGTATATTTTATCTAAAAAATAGTTTTTCAGAAAATCCGAAAATCCCTTTAAATCGTCAAAAATGCAATAAAATAAGTTTTATAGCATTTTGAATATTTTTTAATATTTACATATTTTAAAAACCCCATTAAAAATCTAAAAAAATCAAATTTTAGAATATTTCATATTATTTTTGAAAAATACATGAACATTAAAAGCCAGAAAAATATGTTAAATCGATTTTTTTGCATATTTCGACGTTTTGACGGTTTGAGTGCTTTTCTGCAAAACTCTTTTTTCAGCTAAACAGAAATCAATGTTTTGCAACATTTTAAAATCTTCATTTCACATAAAAATTTCTGCAATAAATTTATGGAAAGTAACAATTTTAGATTTTCTTTAGGAATTACTAGTATATTTTATCAAAATTTTAACTTAAATGCCTAATCGTCAAATGCAATAAAATAAGTTTTAGCATTTTAATATAATTTACATTTTTTAAAACCATAAATTATAATCAAATTTTATAAAATTTCTTATTTTCGAAATACATAACATAACTCAGAAAAATTGCTAAAATCGATTTATGATATTTCGACGTTTTAGAGCGTTTAGTTCGCAAAACCATTTTAGCAAATACTTGATTTTCACACTTTAAATAGAATTTCACTGAATTGAAATTATGGGAAAAGTAAGCAAAATTTTATGATTTTCTTAGAAGCTATAGGTATATTTTATCTAAAATAGTTTTCAAAAATCCTTGAAAATGCTTAATGTCAAAAATGCAATAAAATAAGTTTATAGCATTTTGAATATTATATTATTTACATATTTTAAAAATCCCATTAAAATCTATAAAATCATATTTTAGAATATTCATATTATTTTCGAAAATACTGAAACATTAAAAGCTCAAAATTAATCGATTATGCTATTTCGACGTTTAGAGCGTTTGAGTGCTTTTCTGAAAACTCATTTACTAAATACTTAGATTTCACACTTTTAAATAGAATTTCTGCAATGAATTTATGGAAAAGTAAGAAAATTTTAGATTTTTGAAGCTTATATAGGTATATTTTATCTAAAATAGTTTTCAAAATCTGAAAATGCTTAATGTCAAATGCAATAAATAAGTTTTATAGCATTTGAATATTTATATTATTTACATATTTTTAAAAATCCCATTAAAAATCTATAAAATCAATATTATTTAGAATATTTCATATTATTTTCAAAATACATGAAACATTAAAACTTTTAGTAATCTTAGATTTTACACTTAAAAATTTCAATTGAAATATGAAGACAATTTTATATTTTGTTATAGATTTATCTAAAATTTTAGAATCCTGAAAATTAATCGTCAAAAATGCAAAAATAGTTTATACATTTTGAATTTATAATATTTATATTTTTAAAAATCATTAAAAATCTTAAAATTCAACTTTTATAGATATTTCTATTATTTGAAATTAATGAAAATTAAAATTCAGAAAATTGCTAAAATCGTATTTTATTGCATATTTAGTTTTAGAACGTTTGAGTGCTTTCTCAAAAACTCATTTTTAGCTAAAATACTTAGATTTTCACACTTTTAAATGGAATTTCTATGCAATTGAAATTTATGGAAAAGTAAGCAAAATTTATGATTCTTTAGAGCTTACTTTAGGTATTTTATCAAAAAATAGTTTTTCAGAAAATCCTGAAAATGCCTTAATCGTCAAAAATGCAATAAAATCAAGTTTTATAGCATTTTTGAATATTTATTAATTATTTACATATTTTTAAAAATCCATTAAAAATCTATAAAAATCAATATTATATTAGAATATTTCATATATTTTCAAAATACATGAAACATTAAAGCCAGAAAAATGTGCTAAAATCGATTTATGCATATTTCGACGTTTTAGAGCGTGTTTGAGTGCTTTTCTGGCAAAACTCATTTTTTAGCTAAAATATTAGATTTTCACACTTTTAAATAGAATTTCTAGTGCAATTGAAATTTATGGGAAAAGTAAGCAAAATTTTATGATTTTCTTTGTGAAGCTTACTTATAGGTATATTTTATCTAAAAAATAGTTTTCAGAAAATCCTTGAAAATGCCTTGAATAGTCAAAAAATGCAATAAAATAACGTTTTATAGCATTTTTGAATATTTATAAATTATTTACATATTTTTAAAAAACCAAATTAAAATCAATAAAAATCAACATTAATATAGAATATTTCATATTATTTTCCAAAAATACATGAACCATTAAAAAGCTCAGAAAAATGTGCTAAAATCGCATTTGATGACTTATTTCGACGTTTTAGAGCAGTTTGAGTGTTTTTCTGACAAAACTCATTTTTTAGCTAAAATACTTAGATTTTCACACTTTTAAATAGAATTTCTACTGCAATATGGGAAAAGTAAGCAAAATTTTATGATTTTCTTTTAGGAAGCTTACTTATAGGTATATTTTATCTAAAAAAAATAGTTTTTCAGAAAATCCTTGAAAATCCTTAATCGTCAAAAATGCAATAAAATAAGTTTTATAGCATTTTGAATATTTATAAATTATTTACATATTTTTAAAAATCCATTAAAAATCTATAAAAATCAATATTTTATGAATATTTCATATTATTTTCAAAAATACATGAAACATTAAAAAGCTCAGAAAAATGTGCATAAAATCGATTTATGACTATTTCGACGTTTTAGAGCGTTTGATGCTTTTCTGACAAAACTCATTTTTTAGCTAAAATACTTAGATTTTCACACTTTTAAATAGAATTTCTAAATTGAAATTTATGGGAAAAGTAAGCAAAATTTTATGATTTTCTTTAGGAAGCTTACTCATAGGTATATTTTATCTAAAAAATAGTTTTTCAAAAATCCTTGAAAATGCCTTAAATCGTCAAAAATGCAATAAAATCAAGTTTTATAGCATTTTTGAATATTTATTAATTATTTACATATTTTAAAAATCCCATTAAAATCTATAAAAATCAATATTTTTATAGAATATTTCATATTATTTTCGAAAAATACATGAAACATTAAAAAGCTCAGAAAAATGTGCTAAAATCGTATTTTATGCATATTTCGACGTTTTAGAGCGGTTTGAGTGCTTTTCTGGCAAAACTCATTTTTAGCTAAAATACTTAGATTTTCACACTTTTAAATAGAATTTCTACTGCAATTGAAATTTATGGGAAAAGTAAGCAAAATTTTATGATTTTCTTTGAAGCTTATTCTAGGTATATTTTATCTAAAAAATAGTTTTTCAGAAAATCCTTGAAAATGCCTTGAATCGTCAAAAATGCAATAAAATCAAGTTTTATAGCATTTTTGAATATTTATAATTATTTACATATTTTAAAAAATCCCATTAAAAATCTATAAAAATCAATATTTTTATAGAATATTTCATATTATTTTCGAAAATACATGAAACATTAAAAAGCTCAGAAAAATGTGCTAAATCGTTTTATTGCATATTTCGACGTTTTAGAGCGGTTTGAGTGCTTTTCTGCAAAACTCATTTTTAGCTAAAATACTTAGATTTTCACACTTTTAAATAGAATTTCTACTGCAATTGAAATTTATGGGAAAAGTAAGCAAAATTTTATGATTTTCTTTTAGGAAGCTTACTCATAGGTATATTTTATCTAAAAAATAGTTTTCAGAAAATCCTTGAAAATGCCTTAATCGTCAAAAATGCAATAAAATCAAGTTTTATAGCATTTTTGAATATTTAAAATTATTTACATATTTTTAATAAATCCCATTAAAAATCTATAAAAATTAATATTTTATAGAATATTTCATATTATTTTCGAAAAATACATGAAACATTAAAAGCTCATAAAAATGTGCTAAAATCGTATTTATGCATATTTCGACGTTTTAGAGCGGTTTGAGTGCTTTTCTGCAAAACTCATTTTTTAGCTAAAATACTTAGATTTTCACACTTTTAAATAGAATTTCTCTGCAATTGAAATTTATGGAAAAATAAGCAAAATTTTATGATTTTCTTTTAGGAAGCTTACTCATAGGTATATTTTATCTAAAAAATAGTTTTCAGAAAATCCTGAAAATGCTGAATCGTCAAAAATGCAATAAAATAAGTTTTATAGCATTTTGAATATTTATAAATTATTTACATATTTTTAAAAAATCCCATTAAAAATCTATAAAATCAATATTTTTATAGAATATTTCATATTATTTTCGAAAAATACATGAAACATTAAAAGCTCAGAAAAATGTGCTAAAATCGTATTTTATTGCATATTTCGACGTTTAGAGCGGTTTGAGTGCTTTTCTGGCAAAACTCATTTTTAGCTAAAATACTTAATTTTCACACTTTTAAATAAATTTCTACTGCAATTGAAATTTATGGGAAAAGTAAGCAAAATTTTATGATTTTCTTTTAGGAAGCTTATCATAGGTATATTTTATAAAAAAAAATAGTTTTCCAGAAAATCCTTGAAAATGCCTTGAATCGTCAAAAATGCAATAAAATAAGTTTTATAGCATTTTTGAATATTTATAAATTATTTACATATTTTTAAAAATCCCATTAAAAATCTATAAAAATCAATATTTTATAGAATATTTCATATTATTTTCGAAAAATACATGAAACATTAAAAAGCTCAGAAAAATGTGCTAAAATCGCTTTTTATGACATATTTCGACGTTTTAGAGGGTTTGAGTGCTTTTCTGCTGGAAAACTCATTTTAAAAAACTTTAAATAAATTTCTACTGCAATTGAAATTTATGGGAAAAATAAGCAAAATTTTATGATTTTCTTTAGAAGCTTACTCAATATTTTATCAAAAATAGTTTTCAGAAAATCCTTGAAATGCCTTGAATCGTCAAAATGCAATAAAATAAGTTTTATAGCATTTTGAATATTTATAATTATTTACATATTTTTAAAAATCCATTAAAAATCTATAAAAATCAATATTTTTATAGAATATTTCATATTATTTTCGAAAATACATGAAACATTAAAAGCTCAGAAAATGTCTAAAATCGTATTTATTGCATATTTCGACGTTTTAGAGCGGTTTGAGTGCTTTCTGCAAAACTCATTTTTAGCTAAAATACTTAGATTTTCACACTTTAAATAGAATTTCTACTGCAATTGAAATTTATGGGAAAAGTAAGCAAAATTTTATGATTTTCTTTTAGGAAGCTTACTCATAGGTATATTTTATCTAAAAAAAGTTTTCAGAAAATCCTTGAAAATGCTAATCGTCAAAAATGCAATAAAATCAAGTTTTATAGCATTTTTGAATATTTATTAATTATTTACATATTTTTAAAAATCCCATTAAAAATCTATAAAAATCAATATTTTATAGAATATTTCATATTATTTTCGAAAAATACATGAAACATTAAAAGCTCAGAAAATGTGCTAAAATCGTATTTATTGCATATTTCGACGTTTTAGAGCGGTTTGATGCTTTTCTGGCAAAACTCATTTTTATTGAATTTAGGGAAAGAAGCAATTTTTGTTCTTAGCTTACCAGGTATATTTATCTAAAAAGTTTCAATCTAATTAATCGTCAAATCAATAAAATTTAGCATTTAAATTTATAATTATTTTATTTAAATATAAAAATCTATAAAAATCAAATTTATAAATATTTATATTATTCAAATACATAAACATTAAGCCGAATTGAAAATCATTATTATTTGATTTGAGTTTAGGTTGGCAAACTCATTTAGCTAAAATACTTAATTTTCACACTTTATAAATTTCTACGAATGAATTATGAAATCAATTTATGATTTTCTTGGAAGCTTATCATAGGATATTTATAAAAAGTTTCAGAAAATCTGAAAATGTTAATGTCAAATGCAATAAAATAAGTTTTATAGCATTTTTTATTATTTATAAATAAAAATCATTATTTTTATAGAATATTTCATATTATTTTCGAAAAATACATGAAACATTAAAAAGCTCAGAAAAATGTGCTAAATACGTATTTTATTGCGTATTTCAACGTTTTAGAGCGGTTTGAGTCCTTTTCTGGCAAAACTCATTTTTTAGCTAAAATACTTAGATTTTCACACAATTGAAATTTATGGGAAAAGTAAGCAAAATTTTATGATTTTCTTTTAGGAAGCTTATTCATAGGTATATTTTATCTAAAAAAATAGTTTTTCAGAAAATCCTTGAAAATGCCTTGAATAGTCAAAAAATGCAATAAAATAACGTTTTATAGCATTTTTGAATATTTATAAATTATTTACATATTTTTAAAAAATCCCATTAAAAATCTATAAAAATCAACATTAATATAGAATATTTCTTATTATTTTCCAAAAATACATGAACCATGAAAAGCTCAGAAAAATGTGCTAAAATCGCATTTGATTACTTATTTCGACGTTTTAGAGCGGTTTGAGTGCTTTTCTGACAAAACTCATTTTTTAGCTAAAATACTTAGATTTTCACACTTTTAAATAGAATTTCTACTGCAATTGAAAACTATGGGAAAAGTAAGCAAAATTTTATGATTTTCTTTTAGGAAGCTTATTCATAGGTATATTTTATCAAAAAAAATAGTTTTTCAGAAAATCAGTGAAAATGCCTTGAATCGTTAAAAAATGCAATAAAATATAGTTTTGTAGCATTTTTTAATATTTATAAATTATTTAATATTTTTAAAAAATCCCATTAAAAATCTATAAAAATCAATATATTTATAGAATATTTTATATTATTTTCGAAATATACATGAAACATTAAAAAGCTCAGAAAAATGTGCTAAAATCGTATTTTATTGCATATTTCGACGTTTTAGAGCGGTTTGAGTGCTTTTCTGGCAAAACTGATTTTTCAGCTAAAATACTTAGATTTTCACACTTTAAAATAGAATTTCTACTGCAATTGAAATTTATGGGAAAAGTAAGCAAAATTTTATGATTTTCTTTTAGGAAGCTTACTCATAGGTATATTTTATCTAAAAAAATAGTTTTTCAGAAAATCCTTGAAAATGCTTGAATCGTCAAAAATATTTTATGCATATTTGACGTTTAGAGCGGTTTGAGTCTTTTCTGCAAAACTCATTTTTAGCTAAAATACTTAATTTTCACACTTTTAAATAGAATTTCTTCAATTGAAATTTATGGAAAAGTAAGCAAAATTTTATGATTTTCTTTAGAACTTATTCATAGGTATATTTTATCAAAAAAAAGTTTTCAGAAAATCCTTGAAAATCTAATGTCAAAAATGCAATAAAATAGTTTTATACATTTTAATATTTAATTATTACATATTTTAAAAATCCATTAAATCTATAAAATCAATATTTTTATAGAATATTTCATTTATTTTCAAAATACATGAAACATTAAAAGCTCAGAAAAATGTGCTAAATCGTATTTATGCTATTTCGACGTTTTAGAGCGGTTTGAGTGCTTTCTGGCAAAACTCATTTTAGCTAAAATACTTAGATTTTCACACTTTTAAATAGAATTTCTACAATTGAAATTTATGGGAAAAGTAAGCAAAATTTTATGATTTTCTTTTAGAAGCTTACTTATAGGTATATTTTATCTAAAATAGTTTTCAGAAAATCTGAAATTTAATCGTCAAAATGAATAAAATAAGTTTTATAGCATTTTAATATTTATAAATTATTTAATATTTTAAAATCCCATTAAAATCTATAAAATCAACATTTTTAGAATATTTCATATTATTTTCAAAAATACATGAACATTAAAAGCTCAGAAAAATTGCTAAAATCGCATTTATGCATATTTCGACGTTTAGAGCGGTTTGATGCTTTTCTGACAAAATCATTTTTAGCTAAAATATAGATTTTCACACTTTAAATAGAATTTCTACTGCAATTGAAATTTATGGGAAAAGTAAGCAAAATTATGATTTTCTTTTAGAAGCTTACTCAGGTATATTTTATCTAAAAATAGTTTTCAGAAAACCGTAAAATACGTTGAATCGTCAAAATGCAATAAATATAGTTTATAGCATTTTGAATATTATAAATTATTTACATATTTTAAAAATCCATTAAAAATCTATAAAAATCAATATTTTATAGAATATTTCTATTATTTTCGAAAATACATGAAACATTAAAAGCTCAGAAAAATTGCTAAAATCGTATTTTATTGCATATTTCGACGTTTTAGAGCGGTTTGAGTGCTTTCTGGCAAAACTCATTTTCAGCTAAAATACTTAGATTTTCACACTTTTAAATAGAATTTCTCGCATTAAAATTTATGGAAAAGTAAGCAAAATTTTATGATTTTCTTTTAGGAAGCTTACTCATAGGTATATTTTATCTAAAAATAGTTTTTCAGAAAATCCTTGAAAATGCCAAAATCGTCAAAAATGCAATAAAATAAGTTTTATAGCATTTTTGAATATTTATTAATTATTTATATATTTTAAAAACCATTAAAAATCTATAAAAATCAACATTAATTTAGAATATTTCATATTATTTTCGAAAATACATGAAACATTAAAAAGCTCAGAAAAATGTGCTAAAATCGTATTTTATTGCATATTTCGACGTTTTAGAGCGTTTGAGTGCTTTTCTGGCAAAACTCATTTTAGCTAAAATACTTAGATTTTCACACTTTTAAATAAATTTCTACTGCAATTGAAATTTATGGGAAAAGTAAGCAAAATTTTATGATTTTCTTTTAGGAAGCTTAGTATAGGTATATTTTATCTAAAAAATAGTTTTTCAGAAAATCCTGAAAATGCTTGAATCGTCAAAAATGCAAAAAATAAGCAGTTCAATCGTTTGATTCGATTAGCGGTTGTTCGAAACCTTTGTATGTTTCACTATAATTCTCTTATGGTAAATTTTATGATTTTCTTTTGGACTTTGGTATATTTATCAAATAGTTTCAAATCTAATTATTAAAATGCAAAAATATTTACATTTATTATTATAAAAAAATCATATTTATAGATATTAATTATTTCAAATACATGACATTAAGCTCAGAAAATGTCTAATCGATTATTCTATTTCACGTTACGGTTTGAGTCTTGAAAACTATTTTTACTAAAATATTTTCACTAAATTTCTCAATTGAATATGAAATAAGCAATTTTATATTCTTAGACTTTTAATTTTAAAAAGTTCGAAAATCTGTCACCAAATGCAATAAATATTTCATTGAATTATTATTATATATTTAAATCATTAAATCTTAAATAATATTTAGATATTCATTATTTCGAAATATGAACATTAAGATTCTTCGATTATGTTTACTTAGGCGGTTGATCTTCGACAATATTTTAGCTAAAATTTATTACTTAAATAAATTTCTGAATTGAATTATGAAAAGTAGCAAAATTATATTTTCTTTAAGCTTATCTAGTATTTTTTCAAATAGTTTAGAAATCTAATCTTGATTAAATCAATAAAATATTATACATTTAATATTTTATTACATTTTAAATCATAATCATAAATCAAATTATGATATTATATTTCAATATGAAAAAGCTCAAATGCAAATGCAATTACGTTACGTTTGTGTTGGCAAACTCATTTAGCTAAAATATAGATTTCCACTTATAATTCTGCATTGAAATATGAAAATAAAAATTATGATTCTTTTAGAGCTCTATGTATATTTTATCTAAATAGTTTCAGAAATCCTGAAATTTGAATAAAATAATAAAATAGTTTCATTTAATATTAATTATTTAATATTTTAAAATCCATTAAATCTATAAAATAATTTTGAAATTTCATATTTTCAAAATACATGACATTAAGCTCGAAAAATGTGCTAATGCATATTACGTTAGGTTCTTTCTGTCATTTGCTAATACTTAGATTACTAATAACTGAATTGTATGGGAATAACATTTATATTTTTTGAACTCAGGTATATTTTACAAATGTTCGAAAACAATGTATCGTCAAATGAATAAATAATTTTATAGCATTTTGAAATTATAAATTATTTAAATTTAAAAATCATAAAATTATAAATTATTTTATAGAATATTTCATATTATTTTCGAAAATACATGAAACATTAAAAAGTCAGAAAAATGTGCTAAATACGTATTTTATTGCATATTTCGACGTTTTAGAGCGGTTTGAGTGCTTTTTGGCAAAACTCATTTTTAGCTAAAATACTTAGATTTTCACACTTTTAAATAGAATTTCTACTGCAATTGAAATTTATGGGAAAAGTAAGCAAAATTTTATGATTTTCTTTTAGGAACTTACTCATAGGTATATTTTATCTAAAAAAATAGTTTTTCAGAAAATCCTTGAAAATGCTAAAATCGTCAAAAAATGCAATAAAATAAGTTTTATAGCATTTTTAATATTTTTAATATTAATATAAAAATCCATTAAAAATTCAATCAAAATATATTATAGAATATTTCATATTATTTGAAAATACATGAACATTAAAAGCCAGAAAAATTTTGCTAAAACGCATTTTATGCTATATTTCGACGTTTTAGAGCGGTTTGATGCTTTTCTGACAAAACTATTTTTAGCTAAAATACTTAGATTTTCACACTTTTAAATAGAATTTCTACTGCAATTGAAATTTATGGGAAAAGTAAGCAAAATTTTATGATTTTCTTTAGGAAGCTTACTCATAGGTATATTTTATCTAAAAATAGTTTTTCAGAAAATCCTTGAAAATCTTGAATCGTCAAAAAATGCAATAAAATCATTTTATAGCATTTTGAATATTTATTAATTATTTACATATTTTTTTTAAAAATCCCATTAAAATCTATAAAATCAATATTTTATAGAATATTTCATATTATTTTCGAAAATACATGAAACATTAAAAGCAGAAAATGTGCTAAAATCGCATTTTATTGCATATTTCGACGTTTTAGAGCGGTTTGATGCTTTTCTGCAAAACTCATTTTAGCTAAAATACTTAGATTTTCACTTTAAATAGAATTTCTACTGCAATTGAAATTTATGGGAAAAGTAAGCAAAATTTTATGATTTTCTTTTAGGAAGCCTTTACTTTCAGATTGATGCATATTTTAAAATCTTAAAAAATAAAATTTTTTTAAAAATTTCTATCTGAAAATCTGAAACTTAAAGAAAACAAAATCTATAGTTTTCTTTTAAAGCTTACTCATGGTATATTTATCTAAAATAGTTTCAGAAAATCTTGAAAATGCTTATCGTAAAAAATGCAATAAAATATTTTATAGCATTTTATATTATAAATTATTTACATATTTTTAAAAATCCCATTAAAAATCTATAAAATCAATATTTTTATAGAATATTTCATATTATTTTCGAAAATACATGAAACATTAAAAGCTCAGAAAAATGTGCTAAAATCGTATTTTATTGCATATTTCGACGTTTTAGACGGTTTGAGTGCTTTTCTGGCAAAACTCATTTTTCAGCTAAAATACTTAGATTTTACACTTTTAAATAGAATTTCTACTGCAATTGAAATTTATGGAAAAGTAAGCAAAATTTTATGATTTTCTTTTAGGAAGCTTACTTATAGGTATATTTTATCTAAAAAATAGTTTTCAGAAATCTTGAAAATGTTAATCTCAAAAAATCAATAAAATAACGTTTTATAGCATTTTTAATATTATAATTTTATTTAAAAATCATAAAAATCTATATAATATTTTTATAGAATATTTCATATTATTTTCGAAAATACATGAAACATTAAAAGCTCAGAAAAATGTGCTAAATCGTATTTTATTGCATATTTCGACGTTTTAGAGCGGTTTGAGTCTTTCTGGAAAACTCATTTTTAGCTAAAATACTTAATTTTCACACTTTTAAATAGAATTTCTACTGCAATTGAAATTTATGGGAAAAGTAAGCAAAATTTTATGATTTTCTTTTGGAAGCTTACTCATAGGTATATTTTATCTAAAAAAATAGTTTTCAGAAAATCCTTGAAAATGCCTTAATCGTCAAAAATGCAATAAAATAAGTTTTATAGCATTTTTGAATATTTATAAATTATTTACATATTTTTAAAAATCCCATTAAAAATCTATAAAAATCAATATTTTTTAGAATATTTCATATTATTTTCGAAAAATACATGAAACATTAAAAAGCTCAGAAAAATGCTAAAATCGTATTTATTGCATATTTCGACGTTTTAGATCGGTTTGAGTGCTTTTCTGGCAAAACTCATTTTAGCTAAAATACTTAGATTTTCACACTTTTAAATAGAATTTCTACTGCAATTGAAATTTATGGAAAAGTAAGCAAAATTTTATGATTTTCTTTTAGGAAGCTTACTCATAGGTATATTTTATCTAAAAAAGTTTTCAGAAAATCTGAAAAATCGTCAAAATGCAATAAAATAAGTTTTATAATTTTTGAATATTATAATTATTTACATATTTTAAAAATCATTAAAAATCTATAAAATCAATATTTTTATAGAATATTTCATTATTTTCGAAAATACATGAAACTTAAAAGCTCAGAAAAATGTGCTAAAATCGTATTTTATTGCATATTTCGACGTTTTAGAGCGGTTTGAGTGCTTTTCTGGCAAAACTCATTTTTAGCTAAAATACTTAGATTTTCACACTTTTAAATAGAATTTTACTGCAATTGAAATTTATGGGAAAAGTAAGCAAAATTTTATGATTTTCTTTTAGGAAGCATTATAGGTATATTTTATCTAAAAATAGTTTTCAGAAAATCCTGAAAATCGTTAATCGTCAAAAATGCAATAAAATATAGTTTTATAGCATTTTTGAATATTTATAAATTATTTACATATTTTTAAAAAATCCATTAAAATCTATAAAATCATATTTTTATAGAATATTTCATATTATTTTCGAAAATACATGAAACATTAAAAAGCTCAGAAAAATGTGCTAAAATCGTATTTTTATTGCATATTTCGACGTTTTAGATCGGTTTGAGTGCTTTCTGGCAAAACTCATTTTTAGCTAAAATACTTAGATTTTCACACTTTTAAATAGAATTTCTACTGCAATTGAAATTTATGGGAAAAGTAAGCAAAATTTTATGATTTTCTTTTAGGAAGCTTACTCAGGTATATTTTATCTAAAAAATAGTTTTTCAGAAAATCCGTGAAAATGCGTTGAATCGTCAAAACATGCAATAAAATATAGTTTTATAGCATTTTTGAATATTTATAAATTATTTACATATTTTTAAAAATTCCCATTAAAAATCTATAAAATCAATTTTTTTATAGAATATTTCATATTATTTTCGAAATATACATGAAACATTAAAAAGCTCAGAAAAATGTGCTAAAATCGTATTTTATTGCATATTTCGACGTTTTAGAGCGGTTTGAGTGCTTTTCTGGCAAAACTCATTTTTCAGCTAAAATACTTAGATTTTCACACTTTTAAATAGAATTTCTACTGCAATTAAAATTTATGGGAAAAGTAAGCAAAATTTTATGATTTTCTTTAGGAAGCTTAGTTATAGGTATATTTTATCTAAAAAAATAGTTTTTCAGAAAATCCTTGAAAATGTCTTGAATCGTCAAAAATGCAATAAAATAAGTTTTATTTTAATATTTTAATTTTTACATATTTTAAAATCATTAAAAATCTATAAATCAATTTTTATAGAATATTTCATATATTTTCGAAAAATACTGAAACAATAAAAAGCTCAAAAAAATGTGCTAAAACGTATTTTATTGCATATTTCGACGTTTTAGAGCGGTTTGAGTGCTTTTCTGGCAAAACTCGTTTTTAGCTAAAATACTTAGATTTTCACACTTTTAAATAGAATTTTACTGCAATTGAAATTTATGGGAAAAGTAAGCAAAATTTTATGATTTTCTTTTAGGAAGCTTACTTATAGGTATATTTTATCTAAAAAATAGTTTTCAGAAAATCTGAAAATCTTAAATCGTCAAAATGAATAAATATAGTTTATAGCATTTTGAATATTTATAATTATTTACATATTTTAAAAATCCCATTAAAAATCTATAAAATCATATTTTTATAGAATATTTCATATTATTTTCGAAAAATACGTAAACATTAAAAAGCTCAGAAAAATGTGCTAAATCGTATTTTATTGCATATTTCGACGTTTTAGAGCGGTTTGAGTGCTTTCTGGCAAAACTCATTTTTCAGCTAAAATACTTAGATTTTCACACTTTTAAATAGAATTTCACTGCAATTGAAATTTATGGGAAAAGTAAGCAAAATTTTATGATTTTCTTTGGAAGCTTACTCATAGGTATATTTTATCTAAAAAATAGTTTTCAGAAAATCCTTGAAAATGCCTATAATTCAAATGAAAAAATAACTTTAAAAATTTTATCTATTAAATAAATCAAATATTTATATAGAATATTTCATATTATTTTCGAAAAATACATGAAACATTAAAAAGCTCAGAAAAATGTGCTAAAATCGTATTTTATTGCATATTTCGACGTTTTAGATCGGTAAAATGCAATAAAATAATTTTAGCATTTTGAATATTTATAATATTTACATATTTTTAAAAATCCATTAAAATCTATAAAATCAATATTTTTATAGAATATTTATATTATTTCGAAAATACATGAAACATAAAAAGCTCAGAAAATGTCTAAAATCGTTTTTGATATTTACTTAACAGTTTGATGTTTTCTGCAAAATATTTTCGCTAAAATACTTAATTTTCAACTTTTAAATAAATTTCTAATTGAAATTTATGGGAAAGTAAGCAATTTATGATTTTCTTTAGAAGTTATCATAGGTATATTTTATTAAAAAATATTTTCAGAAAATCCTTGAAAATGCTTAATCGTCAAAAATGCAATAAAATATAGTTTTGTAGCATTTTTGAATATTTATAAATTATTTACATATTTTAAAAAATCATTAAAAATCTATAAAAATCAAATTTTTATAGAATATTTCATATTATTTTCAAAAATACATGAAACATTAAAAAGCAGAAAAATGTGCTAAAATCGATTTATGATATTTCGACGTTTTAGATGGTTTGATGCTTTCTGACAAAACTCATTTTAGCTAAAATATTAGATTTTCACACTTTTAAATAGAATTTCTACTGCAATGAAATTTATGGAAAAGTAAGCAAAATTTTATGATTTTCTTTTAGGAAGCTTACTCATAGGTATATTTATCTAAAAAAATAGTTTTCAGAAAATCCTGAAAATGCTTAATCGTCAAAAAATGAATAAAATATAGTTTTATAGCATTTTAATATTTATAATTATTTACAATTTTTAAAAATCTATTAAAAATCTATAAAATCATATTTTATAGAATATTCAATTATTTTCGAAAAATACTGAAACATAAAAGCTCAGAAAATGTGCTAAATCGTATTTTATTGCATATTTCGACGTTTAGAGCAGTTTGAGTGCTTCTGACAAAACTCATTTTTAGCTAAAATACTTAGATTTTCACACTTTTAAATAGAATTTCTACTGCAAATGAAATTTATGGAAAAGTAAGCAAAATTTTATGATTTTCATTTTGAGAGCTTACTCATAGGTATATTTCATCTAAAAATAGTTTTTCAGAAAATCCTTGAAAATGCTTAATCGTCAAAAAATGGAATAAATATAGTTTTATAGCATTTTGAATATTTATAAATTATTTACATATTTTTAAAAAATCTTATTAAAAATCTATAAAAATCTATTTTTATAGAATATTTCATATTATTTTGAAAAATATGAAACAATAAAAAGCTCAGAAAATGTGCTAAAATCGTATTTATTGCATATTTGACGTTTTAGAGCGGTTTGAGTCTCTTCTGGAAAACTCATTTTTAGCTAAAATCTTGATTTTCACACTTTTAAATAGAATTTCTACTGCAATTGAAATTTATGGGAAAAGTAAGCAAAATTTTATGATTTTCTTTTAGGAAGCTTACTCTTAGGTATATTTTATCTAAAAAAAAATTGTTTTTCAGAAAATCCTTGAAAATGCCATATTTTTAAAAAATCCTATTAAAAAATCTATAAAAATCAATATTTTTATAGAATATTTCATATTATTTTCGAAAAATACATGAAACATTAAAAAGCACAGAAAAATGTGCTAAAATCGTATTTTATGATTTTCTTATAGGAAGCTTACTCATAGGTATATTTTATCTAAAAAAAATAATTTTTCAGAAAATCCTTGAAAATGCCTTAAATCGTCAAAAAATGCAATAAAATATAGTTTTGTAGCATTTTTGAATATTTATAAATTATTTACATATTTTAAAACATCCATTAAAAATCTATAAAAATCAATATTTTATAGAATATTTCTATATTATTTTCGAAAATACATGAAACATTAAAAAGCTCAGAAAAATGTGCTAAATCGATTTTATTGCATATTTCGACGTTTTAGAGCGGTTTGAGTGTTTTCTGAGCAAAACTCATTTTTAGCTAAAATACTTAGATTTTCACACTTTTAAATAGAATTTCTACGCAATTGAAATTTATAGGAAAAGTAAGCAAAATTTTATATTTTCTTTTAGGCTTACCATAGTATATTTATAAAAATATTTTTCGAAAACCGTGAAATGCTTGAACGCAAAAATGCAATAAAATATTTTATAGCATTTTAATATTTATTTTATTTACATATTTTTAAAATCCCATTAAAATCTATAAAAATCAATATTTTTAGATATTATATTATTTTCAAAATACATAAACATTAAAGCTCAGAAAATGTGCTAAAAGTATTTCGTTTTAGGCGTTGATGTTTTCTGGCAAAACCATTTTTTTTTTTAAGAAGCTATTATAGGTATTTTTATAAAATGTTCGAAAATCTAAAATGTATCGTAAAATGCAATAATATTATAGATTTGAATTTTTTATTATTTACATATTTAAAAATTAAATCTATAAAAATTTTATAAATATTATTTTTAATCATAAACATGCAGAAAAGGAAAATCGATTTTATGATATTTTTAACGTTTATGTTCTGCAACTATTTAAATCTTATTTTCACTTAAATGAATTTCGTAAATTTATGAAAATAGAAAATTTTATGATTTTCTTGAGTTATCAAGGTATATTTATCAAAATAGTTTCAAAACTGAACTTATCTCAAATGAAAAAATAGTTTTATAATTAATATTTATAATTTACATATTTTTAAATATTAAATCTATAAATCATATTTATGAATATTTATATTATTGAAAAATACGACATAAAAAGCCAAATGTGCAAATCGTATTTTATTGCATATTTCGCGTTTTGACGGTTTGAGTGCTTCTGGCAAAACTCATTTAGCTAAATTAGATTCAATTTTATAAATTTACATTGAATTTGGGAAGAAGCAAATTTTAGATTCTAGACTTATAGGTATATTTTATCAAAAAGTTTTCGAAAATCAAAACTTAATCCAAAAATGCAATAATATTTATACATTAAATTTAATTATTTAATTTAAATCCCTTAAAAATCAAATCATATTTATAATTTTAATTATTTAAATACATGAAACATTAAAAATCAGAAAAATTGTCTAAATGTATTTTATGTATATGACGTTTTTAGAAATCTTGATGCTTTTGCAAAACTCATTTTTAGCTAAAATATAGATTTTCACATTTTAAATAATTTTATGAATTAAATTTTAGGAAAATAATAAAATTTATAAATTTTCTATTTTTATATAGGTATATTATTTAAAAAATATTTAGAAATTAAAATTAATCTCAAAAATGCAATATATTTTTAAGATCTTTGATGATATTAATTTTATTTAATATTTTAAAATCCATAAAACTATAAAATCAAATTTTATAGAATATTTTATTATTTTCAAATTAATGAAATTAAATATTTCAAAAAATTTAAAATCATTTTATCATATTTCACTTTAAGTTTATTTTCTGAAAATCATTTTTATAAAATTAATTAATTTTAAATAAATTTTATTTGAAATTTTGGAAAAGTAAGCAAATTTATGTTTTCTTTTAAAACTTATTCTAGATATTTTATCAAAAAATTTTCAAAAATTTTATGAATTGAATTCAAAAATGCAATAAAAATTTTATAATTTTAGAATTTATTAAGATTATTTATTAAAAATCATTTAGAAAATCTTAAAATAAATTTTTAAATTCAAATTTTAAAATTTGAAAATTAAATAGAAAATTTAAAATTTTTATCATATTAAGTTTTAGATATTTTGATTACAAACTATTTTTAGCAAAATACTTATTTTAACACTTAAATAAATTACTAAGTAATTTATGAAAATAAAAAATTTATGATTTTTTAGGAATATCATAGTATATTTTATAAAAAATAGTTTTCAGAAAATCCTTAAAAATCTTGAATGTCAAAATGAATAAAATCAATTTTATTTTTTGAATATTTATCATTATTTAATATTTTAAAAAATATTAAATTTAAAAATCAAATTTTTAGAATTAATATTTTGAAAAATAAATTTTAAATTTTAAAATTTTAATATTTAAATATGCATAAAAATCTTAAAATCTTAATGTTATTGAAAATCATTTTTACTAAAATACTTAATTAAATTTTAAAATTTTAAAATT